>JABUQX010105209.1:0-12500 GCA_015478945.1 Trachelipus rathkii
CACACCATTTGATTTTTTCCTTTGGGGATTAGTCAAAGATGTTGAGTACAGTACTCAGTTGACAGACATTGCTGATTTAAAAAAAAAAGAATCTCAACTGCTATTTAACAAATTAATGTAGAAATGCTGGTTCATACATGGCGGAATTTGGAATATCGATTGAATATTTTGAGAAACACAAATGGTGCACATATTGAATGTTTGCAACTGTCATATGTGAAACAAACTTTGGATAATAAAGGTTTTAAATATGTTTGTTTCAAACTCCTTGGTTTGCCCATAGTTTATTCATGTTATGGGGAAAGTTGTCCATATAATTATCGGACACCCTATGATATTTGATACTTAGAATAGATTTGGCATCGGCAGCATGTATGATGATATATTATATTAGTAGGTAGTATAGATAGGTTACTTATAACTAAAATAACGATATATATATATATATATATATATATATATATATATATAATACTATACTAATATAATATAATTTAATATTAACTATTTAAGGATATATATTAGGGATAACATTAATGTATAGGTTAGGTGATATAATTAGTATATGATCAGTGTATAATATATTATCTATTATATTTTAATATTTAAATAAATATTAATTTATCATATATATAGATTATATATATGATCATTATATACTAATAAATAATTTTTTTTTTTTTTTTTTTTATTTATTTTTTTTTTTATTTTTTTTTTTGTATAGTATATAGTGTATATTAGTATCAGTCAGCAATAATATATGATATATATATTACGTATATATATATCATATAATAAGAATATTAATATTATATATATATACTACTGATATATATATAACGTTATTTATAAATATAATGATATATATAGTAGTATATACTCATATGAGTATTAGTAAAGATATATATATATTAGTATATACTATATATATATTGTATAATATATTATCCACATATATATATATAGTATATCTATATATATATATATATATTATGATATATAAAATAGTACTAAGGATATATACTATATATATATATATACTTATATATAAGGTAAAACTAGATAAAAATAATAATAATATATATCAAAAAGTGAATAATAATAATATATATATAATAATCAAAAAATGAATAAATGGATTTATAACTTAGATATAAATAAAATAAATCATTTTTAATAATAAAATAATAATAATATCATAAAAATAATAATAATAATATTATCCAATAATAATAATAATAATATAATGAATCTAAATAATTAATAATAATAATAATAATAATATAGACTTAATAATTTAATAATAATAATAAAATAATAATATAATTAAATAATAATAATATAATAATAATATAATTAATGTTAATAATAATAATAATATGAATAATAATAATAATTAATAATCAATTTAATAATTAATAATATAATAATAATAAAATAATAATAATATATAATATAATATATAATAAATAATAATAATAATAATTTAATCTTAATCTTATAATAATTGAATAATAATAATATAAATAATACATAATAATATATAATAATATTATACTAATAAATAATAATATATAAATAATAATGATTATATAATAATAATAATATATATTAATAACAATAATATATAATTAATCAATATATTAATAATAATAATTAATAATAATAGTAATATATAATAATTAATTTAATAATAATATATAATAATAATACATAATAATATATAATAATTCAATATATATATAATATTATATAATAATATAATTAATAAAATAATAAAATGAGTATAATAATTAATTAAATATAATACATAATTATACATAAACAATATTTACATAATCAAACCCAAACTAATAATCAAATATAATATCAATATATATAATTAACTAATAATAATAATAATAATAATAATAATAATAATAAATAATAATAATAATAATAATCAATCAATACTAATAATAATAATAATAATAATAATAATAATAATAATAATAATCAATAAATGAAAAATCTATAATAATATATAATAACTAATAATAATAATATTTAATAAATAATACCTATTTAATAAAATAAAAGTATTCAATAATATAATAATAATTAATTATAATACTATTTTTAATTTTTCTAATTTATAATTATAATATAATAATTAATAATATTAAAAATAATTAATAATAAGAGACTACACCCAAAAATATTTAGTTTTGAAAACTTAATAATAAAATCAGAATTCTATGAGAAAATAATGTTTCTTGAAGAACAACGGAGTTTTAAATGCCAAAGAAAATGATATATTTTATGTCTAGTAAAAAATGAAATGAATAAAAATAATAGTTATGTTAATAGCGAAGAAAATGTGCTTCAATAAAAAGGATCATATTTCTTTCACAGAATTTGCTTTATGATTTACTGTTGTTATATGGAAATGAATATATATATATATATCTAGATATATAGATATATATATTCAAATATAATATATATATAACTAATATAATTAATATACTAATATTAATATTCATATTCTACTATTATAATTATTTATAATTAGTTAATAAATATTATATATATTATATATATATATATATATATATATTTTAGCTGTTAATTTTCAAATATTTTTGTTTCTTATAGTCCATTCTTCATATATTAATACTTGACTTAAGTATACTTAAAGGAACTAAGCATTGAGAGAAAAATAAATATATGCGTTTTGAATTCATATGCCTAATTTTTTTTTATCCAAAATAAGCGAATAAATTTATTTTTAAAAAGATGGGAGAGTTTTCCGGAAGGGGGGGAAGGTTCTTGGGGAATTTATGAGCACGAATTATTTGCACTTTGAATAGTAAAATAAAAAAGGAATTTGTTGTTAAGTTGTAATGTTGCGTTTTATGAGAATTATTTTTAATGTAATGAAAGATTAAAGATGTAATGTGTAATGGTGTAAGATTTTTAATATATTTGGCAATATTTTTTATGGATATATATGTGTATGTTTGATAGTGTAGGAAGATAATAAATATTTTGGGAATGAGGTCATTAGTTGGAAGGGGATCATAGGTATAGTGAGAAAGTTGAAGGATGGCAATTCCACAAGTATAAATGAAATTACTTATGAAATGATGAAGAATGGAGGCTAGTTTATGGTTGACTGGATATGTAAGTTGTGTAATAATGTCTTTGGGAAAGGCATTGTTCAGAATCATTGAAGGAGAACAGTGATAATAGTACCTAGGATGAAATATGTAATAGATTATCTAAGGTAAGGGATACTATTGAAACCTTAGAGAAAATTAGTTTATTGAGTGCTGTAGGGAGGAAATATGCTGGTGTTTTTTTGTTGAAAGGTGCGTCAATAACTGATCGAGATTGTATTAGCGGAAAGTTAATAAGGGAATTTTATAAGTTTACTCATAATGAATTTGTTAGATTTACTTTCATTTTTTGTTAAGAAAAAGGAGTTAGGGAGCTTTTAGTAAATGCTACCAGATGTAAGAATTGGAAGAGTATAAGTAATCTAAAGTGGCAAGTTAATATACAATTATTGAGAAATAATAATTAAAGACTATTAATCTTAATTGAAAGTATACATTTATGGGATATAATGTTTAGGATGAAATGAGTACGATATGAAGAGTTTAAGAAAGTATATGAATGCGATATTACCTCGTACAACGTAGCTTAACAGGGAGGATGAGTTTCACAGACAGCTGGAACTTGAATAAGAGCATGGAGGTGAAGGTAATAACGAGCACGAGGGACCGAGATCTGAAGATGGACAAAGCGTGTTAATGTAATAGAAAAAATATAGATAGAAGGGATAGAACGTGGCCGATAAAATATGATAGAGATGGACGATGGAGAGTGTAATGATAAACAAGTCGGACGAGAGTCAAACCATGAATTTTAACGGAGAGTTGTAATACACTTTCTTGCGAGTGGAATGATATGGGTATGATTCTACGAACAGGAGGACATAGAACATCCCTAATATTGTAAATGATTCCACCGGAAGTGTATGCCAACGAAAACTACGATTCCAACAATAGAACAGACAAAATATTGGTAGCGCAAACCTGCAGCTGTAGTGTAGATTATGGAAATAGAGTTAAGCCATGACACCGCAATATGATCTTATACGGAACTACCAACATCAATACCCACCCCTACATAACGGACCCAGTAATATAGGGTATTTAATGAAAAAAGGACGAAAGGTTAAATTGATGTTAGAGACTCTGTAGTAAGCAGTAGTGACTAAATTAAAACTAATGCAATGATTGAAACTGTATTATATAAGAATGATGTGTGGGATAATGTAGTTGTCGATTAATGTTCACCGCACTTGGTGCCTTATTGGGTAATTGCAATCGAATTTAGTAGTGAAAGGATAAGAGAGTATATCTACGAAATAAGGCGGATAACAACATCCTAATCAATTATGGCTTGGGATAGTGCGCCAAGGATAGGTGATAAGAAATGATGCCTAGTTAATTAGTGGTATGACGTCGGTGTCTAGGAGCTACCTAAATAACGCCTTTATTGCCATAAGCCTCTAAGGGGTCTAGCATCCTGGGATCAGAAGAGATAAACCCTATTAAAAGGCAGCACAGAGGAAATAAAAGAAATAAAATAGAAGAAATATGAAATATGGACGAGAGACACAAAAATAAATGCATTTGAGGCATTCTGAATGCAATAGGGGCGGGTTTAACAGGGTCATTAGACTAGGAGAAGCTTCTGTAGGCTAAGTGGTTAAGGTGATATGATGGTTGCCAGTGTGTGTGTGTAGTAAGGTCTCTGTATATACAATAGAGGTCAAGTGTGCATATGGATAGATAGTGAGCTTTCCAGCCAAAAAAATCGAAGTAAAATGAGTGATTGGTCATAAATAATTAATATAGTGATGGGGTAAAAGAAGCATGTGCTTTGATGTTCATGCATAGAACATACATCTATTAATTAAATCTTTGCAATGGCGGGTGTAGGCGGGATGTGCATGTAAGATACCTAAGTTTGAAAGAATTAGAGCTGACTATTATTGGGTGAAAAGAAGAACGTACTGGGTTGCGAGGAAGTGTCCAAGTTGGGCGGAATTGGTGGGAAGGTAGATTGGATCGCAATTTACAGATCCTTAGTGAGTGCAATATGAGACTGGGGTCTTAAGTATAAGGGTACAGGTAGGGTTTTTCTTGGGAAGGGTGTGTTTGGATGCACAGTGGGGGCCTAACTTTTACAATGTATTGCAGACGGTGGTGGTGGAATAAGAAGTAACAAGATTTAAGGGTGCACATGTGTTCAGATGATGAATTTTAAGAGAGTTTGATATTGATGAATGGAAATGTGAGTGAGTCCTGGTGTGATGGTGCGAGCACCATGGCGTAGAATGAGGAAGAATAACCATTCGCAGTGCATCTCTGTTAGAGGGTATGTATGGATCGGATATTTGGGTGTGGCGACATGGAAGGATGATCATAGTCGGTTTGTTTAAAAAGATGTTTAGTAGTGTAAGATGTGCTTGGGAATTGATACCGGGCTGGAGAAACCCCGTTAATTAACATGGGTATTGAGACTAGTTAAAGCGGGTGAGATGCCATCTGAGGAACTTATAGTGTGTGAGCTGGCAGAAGTCAGAGAGAATAGGTGCATATTAGATGTGAATTTCTGGGGTTGTTTTTCATTAGTACGGGCGTATAATTGTAAATCGTGATTCATGGGTGAAAGCCATACAATTGACGGAAAATACCGATATGTGAGTGTTTGGTCGCAGTGTTGTAAACCCCTTAGGGTAGATTTTTTGGCTACAAACGTTCTACGCACCTTATAGGGGCGCTATTGACTACTCAATAAACCATTCATTTTACTCATCGTACTCCCACCTTTGGGAAGTGAAGATAGGATAGGGAAAGGATGAGTGGCAACATTTCAATTCTTTTCGCAGTGAGAGTGTGATAATTAATCAAAAAAAAATTAGTTTTTAAAAGATTCCCTATGACCAAGAGCGCTGATGCATAAAAAGTAAATACCTTATAATTTTATTAGTTTTACATGAACTGAAACTAAATGCAACATATTCTAGCATAGAGAATCTCTAAAATGTATAAATAAAATTTCTCTATCAATATAGGTTATTTGTTTATAATTCCTTTATTATGAATTGATCATATATATATACATGATGTATAGTCATATAGTTGTTATAGTATTATATTCGGGAAACTAGGGGGATAGCCTTATGATATATATTATATACGATCTATATTATATATATATTATACATTAGTGGTTATATATATAACTATATTATATATATAGGATTTTACTATATATATAAGTCTATTATAATATTAAAACAATAACTTTCAATACTATTTATTATGTTTATTTAATATATAATGATAAACTTAAACTACTTTAATTGTCTATATATATATATAATATGTAGAAGTATATATATTAGTAGTATTTGTACTGGTATTTTTCCGGTGTTTGTAGTATTTTATGGTATTTTACGTTATTGTATGGTATATTATATATATAGAGTATATATAACTATTTATTAGTTATAAGGTAGTCAGAAACACATTCCTGTAATATCACTCCAAATTTGTTATGTTATAGTTAATCACACTTCAAAGATTATACAATCACAATGACTCCATTAGGTATAAATGTATAATGAACTGAATAATTAAATATAGATGTTACTAGTAGTATATTATGTAGTTTATATATTTATATATTATATATTACTGTATTAATAGTATATAGTAATAGTATATTTATATTATGTGTATGTGTGGTTGTATTATATATGGGATATTTAGGGTATAGATATATATATGGAGTTAGTAATATATAAGCCCGTACTCATATCTTATGTGAGGTATTATATAGGTATATTTATATATAGATTAGTATATATATTTATATTATATACTCAATTTTATTTATTATTTATGGGACTTATTACTTATAGTTATATATAATATAATAGTGGCTGAATTATTATTATTATTATAGTTATATATAATATAGTATATATTTATATTTATTTATATAATGTATATATCCTATATATTAGTATATAATAATAATATATATAAGTATATATATATCATATATAATATTATTATAAACTTAATTATGCTTATATTATATTATATATTTATTATAGATTATTTTATATCTCGCCTATATTTAGGATATATATATAGAATATATGACAGATAAAAGTTTATAGGTAAGGGTATATGGTACGGAGGGGGGTGAGTATATTAGTAGTTATGTATATAGGTAGTATGATAGTCACTCCTATATATAGAGTGGTTATGTCTATGTGACTGATAATATAGTAGTGATAGTAGTAAGCGGAGAGGTGTTGTATAGTAGTATGTATTAGTAGAGGAGTATGGGTGATATTAGTAGTGATGGACGGGTAGACGTGGATATTATATTACGTTGGTTAGTATACTGTGGTAGTTATATGTATTGTACCGTGATAATATTTGGATAACTGTATTCTCTTTATAGTGACTAATAATTTGGCTTTGAAGCAACTGTGTGTAAAACGTAGTTGGTGGTTATATATATATATTGTATTTATGTATATAGTGTATATGTGTGAAGTGTATTATATGTAGTTGATAAGGGTAAATTAAATTGGGAGGATAGTAGGATGGGTATATATAAACTATGTATATGTAAAGTAGTTATATATATATATATACTCATTATATATATACTTTATAATAAGTATAGTATATATATTATATATAATATATACTATATATATATATATATATATAGTAGTATATATCATAGTATATATAAATATATATTATTACTGTAATATTAGTATCATATAATATATATATACTATATATATATACTATATATATATATATAATATATATTATACTATACTATAGATTATACTATACTATGTATGTGTAGTAATATATATCATATATATATATATTATATATATATATATATACTATATATATATTTATATATATATATATATATATTAT
Organism: Trachelipus rathkii; assembly: GCA_015478945.1. NCBI lineage: Eukaryota > Metazoa > Arthropoda > Malacostraca > Isopoda > Trachelipodidae > Trachelipus > Trachelipus rathkii. The sequence continues at coordinate 8,043 of JABUQX010105209.1, forward strand.
ATATATATATATATTATATATATATATATATATTTATATATAGTCTATGCTAGACAATCAAACTATATAAGTTATATATATATTATTATTATATATATGATATATTATAGTATATTATATATATATATATAATATTATGATATATATATATATATATATATATATTATCTACTACCTATAACTATTATATATACTATCATTATATATATATTCTATATATATAGATATATATATATATATAATATTATATATATATATATATATAATATATATGATATATTTTTAAACTATCTTTATTATAATAAACCACCTTTGAACATACTTAAAAAAGTTTTATACAAAACTTTAGCCTCATTTTTAATATTTAATAAGAATACCAAAAAATTAACCTAACGATTTAATAAATAAATTTAGTAGTGTATGCATATTCATTTGTTTTTACTGCTTATTACATTGTTCATATTGTTAATATTATTAGTTTTCTTACGTTATCCTCACTACTTTAATAAACGATCAACGTTTTATTTTAGTGTTTTGTTATTGTTATTATCATTAATATTGTTATTGTCATTAGTTTTCTTACGTTATTCTTAATACTTCAGTAAATGATCATAGTTTTATTTTGGTGTTTTGTTATTTTTATTATCATTATAAATAGTTATAAATATAAATAATAAATAAATATTACAAATTAATATTATAAATAATTATAAATATTATAAATAGTTTTTCTTACGTTATCCTCACCACTTTAATAAATGATTATAGTTTTATTTTAATGGTTTAATTATTGTTATTCATTTTAATATTGTTTTTATCATTAGTTATTCTAACATTATTGTCCATACCTTGATAAATGATCATAGTTTTACCTTAATGTTTTTAATTATAATTTTTCATTTTTTTTTTTTTAACATAGTAGCCATAGTAACTGTGAATGCTTTGTAAAGATTGATTGTATTTCTTAGTGTAGTTATAATTATTTAAAAGACAAAAATGGTGTATCTCATAATATTATTATTCTTATTATGATTATCAGTATTATTCCTAATAATAATAATAATAATAATAATAATAATAATAATAATAATAATAATAATAATAATAATAATAATAATAATAATAATAATAATAATAATAATTCTTATTATTAATTTTTTATTATTTTTAAATTTTTTATTATTGTTATAATTATAGTTATCATTATAATTTTTATTATTAATTTCGTTATTATTTTAATTTTAATATTATTATTATTATTATTATTATTATTATTATTATTATTATTATTATTATTATTATTATTATTATTATTATTATTATTATTATTATTATTATTATTATTATTATTATTATAATTAATATTAGATATATTTACTTATTATTAATATTATTATATTATATTATTCATTATTTATTCTTCATATTATTATTATTATTTTATTATTTATCTATTTATTTATTAATTATTACTTAATATTAATAAAATAGTATATCAATATTATTATTAGATGATTAATATTAATATTAATATTAATATTGAATATTAACATTAATATTAATATTATATTAATATTAATATTAATTTAATATTATATTAATCTTAATTATTATTATTATTATTATTATTTATTATTATCAGGATTTTTTGATTAATTTATATTTCCACACGTTGGCAATTATTATTTTATAATTATGATTCTATTTAATTATTATCATATAGACTAATAATAATATTAATATAATATTTAATATTAATATTTAATCATTAATATTAATAATTAATATAATATGGTATTATTAATATTATTACTAAAATTAAATATATAATGTTAAATATTAATATTAGATAATTGAATTTGATATTAATATTAATACTTAATATTAATATTAAATATAATATTAATAGTTAATTATTAATATTAATACTTAATATTATTCATAATATAATATTAATATTAATATTAATATTAATATTAATATGAATTTTAATATTAATATTAATATTAATTAAATTAATATATATTAATATTAATATTCTATTATTAATTATTAATTATTAATATTAATATTAATTCTATATTAATCGTATTAAGTATTTATTCATTTATTATATTGATATTACTTATTATTATTATTATTATCTATTATTATTTATTATTATCTTATTATTATTATATTATTCATTATTATTATTATTATGTATTATTATCGTCATTAATTATTATTATTCATTACTTATTATTATTATTATTATATTATTAAATATTATTAGTTATTATGTATATTTATATGTAAATATTTCCCATAGAATTTCTTTCAACGGCATATAGATTCCGTATATGAATTTAAAGTTGCTATTTATTATTGTTTAACTAATTCAATTTGATATAACTTATAATTTATTTAATAAAAAATAGCTAAAACATTTAAATACCTAAAATTTTTTAATATTTGTTTTCCGAAAAGTATATTATTTATTTTAACTTAAAGAGGCCTGACCAATGTGTCACTCCGAAGCAGACATAGGTTTCGAGAGTTTTATTATATATATATATATATATACTAATAATACTATATATATTATATATATATTAATATATACCTATTATATATATATATATACTATATATATATACTTATATATATATATATATAATATATATATATATATATATATAATATATATATATATATATATATATATTATATATATATATATATATATATATATTATATATATATAGTATATATATATATATATATACTATATATATATATATATATATATATATATATATATATATATATATATAATGTCACCATTTAGGGGCAGGGTCGTATCCAAAAGGGGACAGAAAATAATTCTAAAAATATTAAAAATTTCTAAAGATATTTCGAACTTATTCATTCATTCATTTTTATTCATCTTCTTAGAAACCTTTTCCACTTCATCGATGTTCATCAAAGAATCTACTTTAATAAACTGAATAGCAGAAGTTTCTTAATCTTCCTCTTCTGCGTGCTTCTTCTTTTTCTTTTTCCTCTTCTTAGGAGACTGCGTTAATGAGCCTTTGTTTAATGAAATCTCATGAGTAGTGTTAAAATTGTTTCCTCTTCTTCATCACAATGTTTCTTCTTTTTCTTTTTCCTCTTCTTAGCAGACTGCGTTTATGAGCCTTTGTTTTATGAAATCTCATGAGTAGTGTTAATATTTTGTTTCCACTTCTCCATCACTATGTTTCTTCTTTTTCTTTTTCCTCTTCTTTGCAGACTCCCTTAATGAGCTTCTTTTTAATGATATCTCGAGAGTAGTGTTAAAATTTTGTGTTTCCACTTCTTCATCACTATGATTCTTCTTTTCGCTTTTTCGGGGTTTCTATTTCAGTATCTTGGGCTGTTTTTTCAATGATTTAAGACTCTTCAACTTCTTTTGACTTCTATATCTTTCTTTTTTTTGGTGGTTTTCTAGTTCTTTTTTAACATCATTAACAATGGTGAAACTACTCAAACCATTAACCTCTAACTGTGTACTGCATTCCCATTAGCTTATTTTTCTCTTCATCTCCCTTTCAAATTTTTTTTCGACAACTCCAACATTTTCAACACATGCATCGAACGTAACATGAAAAATAATCTAGTCTTGGCCATTATTTTTGGGGGATGTTGTGCTATTTATATTAAATTGGTGTTTATATGCTAACAAGTTACGATGACCTCCCAACCGCAGTATTTCAAGTGATATTTGGGTTTTGCATGAAAGAAATGTGTTTGAGCTTGAAATATCTGTGAGGGCTTCCTGATAAGTAAGTTGAGTAATCGACAATTTAAGTACTTCTTTGTGATGATTATGTATATGTTTTGGCTTAGATAACTGTTATTTGTATGTTAGGTGGGTCTGTAGATATTGTTGAAATATAAGGCTGTGCCGAAGAAGGGAATTTTAGACTGTATTTTAAGTGTCCTTGTAAAATGGTTGGAATGGATTAATTGAGCTGGCTTTAGAGTGTTGCAATAAAATTATGACCCTAGCGTGTATATATTAGATCAATATGGTTTATGTGCAGCCTTTTATAATTCAGAGGTCTAAATTTTCGGTTTTTGGTAATTTTTCTACATTGAAGGGAGAGATAGATGAATATCAGGTAGGGATACATAGTTAACGAGTGTGGTTTTTTACACTGTTTCCATGATGAGTTGAGGTTAACTGATTTAATGCTGCAATCGCTTTGTGCGAGAGTTGGTAAAATATTCAGTTTGGTTCTGCACAATTATGTTGGTCAAAACTTCGTTTAAAAATAATAATAATATGATTAATAATAATAATAATAATAATAATAATAATAATAATAATAATAATAATAATAATAATAATAATAATAATAATAATAATAATAATATAAAAATATATAATATAATAATAATAAAATTATAATATATAATAATAAAATAATAATG
>JABUQX010105209.1:20000-22344 GCA_015478945.1 Trachelipus rathkii
TATTAACAAAATATATAAAATTTTTTTTTCTACGGGTTTTGTTCGTGGTCTCAATTTTTGTCCTTTACCATAATATAGGGAACTTAGTCTAGAGAAGGGAACTTAATACATAACATACATATATATTATATATATATATATTATTATATTATTATATATATACTATATATTATATTAATATATATATATATATATATATATATATATATATATACTATACTATATATATATATATGTATACTATATATATATTATATATTATATATATATAGTATTATTATATATCTATTAATTAATAGTATATTTATATATGATTATCATTATTATTATGGTTTTTTTTTATACATGGCGCTTTTATTATTATACCATGCGTTCCAACCGATATCCATGCGCATAAACAATAATTGTTCTCTCAATTTGAAACTTTTAAATTCCATTAAAGAGGCTCGCCATCCCAATAAGGAATCTGTGTATTTATACACAGTCCTCCGTCCCCCTCCTAAAATATCAACTTTCAAGCTCTGTCCAAGACCTATCACACGATTGATATGACAACCAACTAGTCTCGTTACTAGTTACATCTTTATGCTTTCTGCAATAAGTTGTTGCTTCTTTCTCGCTGTTTGGGAAGTGTCTGGTGGGTTAATATTGGTTTTTACCCTATTTTTTTAAAAAAAAGTATATTATGTGAATGTTCTGTCATGGTTATTCGTGATATTATTTATTTATTATTTTATTATTATTATTTTTATTATTTATTATTGATTATTAATTATTATTGGATTATTATTATATTTTATATATATTATTATTATTATTATTATTATTATTATTAATTATTATTATTATTATTATTATATTATTATTATTATGTATTATGGGTGATTTATTTTTTATTTTTTATTCCCTTGTTTATTTTCGATTTCTTATTTTGCTATTTTTTAGTGATCCCTTATACACTTTTTATCATTTTTCATTGTTCATTTTCTAAGTCATTACTATGTATTTTTCCATGATTCTCATTTTCCATCTGTTAACTAAAATATATTGTTTACTATTTTATTTTTATAATTTAATTTTTTATCTTTTATATTCATATATAAGTCATTATGTTATTGTTTAACGATATATTTACCTAATTTTAATCTTAGTTTTAATTTATTTTTAGTCTACTGAGGATGGATTGGTACAATCCGAAACGTTTAGAATAAAAGTTTGAGAATAATATAGGGGTCTTATTCACCCATGTATGGAGTTTTGTTGGCAGTGTTCGCCTATTATCATTAAGATTAAGATTCCCTGAAATCAATAATATTTCTGATATAATAACGCAAAATCGCTACAAACAATGCTGTTCTAAACGAAACCTACCGTATCCTGGTGAAATTTCAGAGGAGAACCTACGCCTAAAGCAGAATTGGAACCTTACTTCCTCACAGTTTGCAAGGGATATAAGTTTACACCCAAATTTATGAGGTTTAGGTTATATAGAAAAGCCTTAAATAATACGTCTCTCTATAGAAAAACGGTTAACTCTTTACTTAGCTTGGAAATCAAATTCAAGCAACGCCTAATAAATCAATATACAGTTAAAATTACGGAACTTACAAACTCGCTTAAACAGTCCGTTTCATACCTCGACTTTCATCATTTGAGGCACCTTATTAATAATAATATCAAATCTTTTGCATCCTCTACTAAAAACCGTCATGAACGCAAATTGTCACGACTTGGCTTAAACTACAACCTAAACATAGATCCCGATGCTGTCATATTCAATCTTAGTAGTAGAACTCTGTCCCTGGATGAGAAACGTATCCTTGCACTTGGTCTTGATTTTAAACTCCCTTGTTTTAAACTTAATTTTATCAATTATTTTTGCCAATTTGAGAGATTGTGTACACAGTTGACTGAACTTTACCCATTTCCGAACTCTGAAAGTGTTACTAGAGATGCCATTCATAATATTAAATCTGTTGCTAATCGATTTTTTTATAACTTTAAAGGACACAAACTTTTCTCCCCCGTCTTTAAACGTAAGGATTTTTTAACCCTTAAACTACTTGGACGTGACTCATCCATTATAATAACGAGACCAGACAAAGGAAGGGGCGTTGTGGTCCTGGATAGGAATAATTATGTTGATAAATTGACTCATCTTATTTCTGATACCTCTAAATTTAAAATTCTCAATATTGATCCTTTCAAACACATTTTAAAAATTGAAACTAAAATAAACAATTTCATTAGGAAACTAAAATCCCTGAATGCTTTACCCCCTGATTCCGATCTCTGTATCTCTGGTACAATCCCTGGATCCATTTATGGTCTCCCCAAAATCCAC
>JABUQX010105210.1:0-5000 GCA_015478945.1 Trachelipus rathkii
TTTTTTTTTTTTTTTTAACAGAGGCACACCAATTCTTCTGTCTTTGAGCATATGAATCCTTCTACTAAGGTATTATCCGAGAGAGGAATTTTGCTTACTTCTTTTTTCCTTCACTCGCCCAAACATTTGGTTGTCCACAATGACTTTCCCACAGTATATTATAAATTATATATTATATATATAATATATATATATATATATATTATATTATATATATATTATATATATATATATATAATTATATATATAGTATATAATATATAATATATATCGGTATATATATAATATATATTATATATATAATATATATATATAATAATATATATATAATTATATATATATATTAATATTAATAATTAATATAATATATATATAGTATATATTTATATAATATATATATAATATATATTATTTATATATATATATATATTATATATATATATATATATATTATATATAATATATATATATATATATATATATATATTATAATATATATATTCGTATATATAATATATATATATATATTATATATTATATATATATATATATTAATATATATATATATTATATATATATATATATAAATATATATTATATATATTATATATACATGTAGTTCATATATATTTTTTACAGTCCTGTAAGTAGCTAATTTAATTATAAAACACAAATACTAATTTAAAAAGTTGGTGTTAATTAAGGCACCAATCAAGTCTCGCGAATTATTAAAAATATTGCGTTACCCTTAGTCGAGAACCAGAATTTGAAGCTTCACGTTCGTAACATTTTTAGCTTTTTAACTTTGGTGATAGTTTGATATTTCCCTTTTATGATGGTGTTATGTAGGCCTCTGAAAGGTTTTCCACAAAGCTAAAAGTGTTTATATATAATATATATATATATATATATATATATATATATATATATATATATATATTATTATATATATATATAATATATATATATATATATATATATATATATATATATAATAATATATATTATATATAATATAACATATATAATTATATATATATTATATATATAATATATTATATAATATATATAATTTATATATATATATATATATATAATATATATATATATATAAGTATATATAATATATATATATATATATATATATATATATATCAACGGCTTCAACCAATCCCCATCCCATATATCCATTCTCACAGCAATCGACATCAACAAAGCCTTTGACACTGTCCCCACATTTAATCTTATTCAAAAAATCCTTCAATCCTCCCAAGAATACCACAACAAAAAATGGCTTTCTAATTTTCTCACTAACCGCTTTGCTAAGGTTCTCCACAAAAACAATCTCTCTCACTCCATTAAATTACAAAATGGCGTCCCACAGGGCGCCATTCTCTCTCCTTTCCTCTTCAACCTTTTCACAGCAGACCTGTCCACCCCTAACCCCACCAATCCACAACTTATCAAAATGCGCAGATGATATCAGCCATCATTTCTCACATCCAGCACGTAAATATAGCCACTCATCACACCAAGCGTTATACTTACAACAATTAGAAACTTGGCTACTCTCCAATAGAATGTCCGCCTCCCCCCTCAAGTCTTCCATCACCTTCTAACCACCGACCGCCACCAATCTTCACTCCACCCAGTAGTTTTCCTAAACAACAACCCCCTCCCATAAACAAAACCCAAAAATATTAGGACTTACCTATGAAACACACATGACGTTCTCCCCCCATCGACCAAATCACTTACCCAACGGAAACTAAACACCCTCCGAACCCTTCCCAACACAACTTTAGTGACAGGAAACACACATTCCCACACTTATAAACAACTCCTCAGAACAAACATAAACTATGCTTCCCCGCATGGTTCCCGCACTGTCAAACAAACTCAAAAAAATTACAAATCAAACAAAAACACCGCCCTTAGAATTATCACTGGATGCACCAAACCACCCCATCCACATCTACATGACGGAACTTACATCCTTTCCTATCTCCAACCCACTGGGATGGTGGGGACTCATTCTACCAAGAAAACCCTAAATCCAACCCACCCATGTCACCAAATATTCTTCAACCCCTCCCGACCAGACTAAAATCCCACCCTCTTCACTGCTAAATTCTTAATAACATCTACAACATTATTCCTCCTCCCCCTCCCAATTGGTCATGGCTTACACATATCCATACACAACATAACGCACACGTAACTACAAACGCCCCAATAAGCAATTTATTAAACTCCCGCTCCCAAAATTTCCCTATAGAAGAACCTGTCTAGAAGAGGCCAAATTGGACCTCGCCGAGCAGATTCAGGTCACACCCAAAACTCTCACAATATAAATATGATTCAAACTAGACAATGTTGACCTCCCCCACCTGCACAAGATGTCACATTTCCCAGGACACAATGGAGCACCTCCTTCTGGGTGCACCGCTCTCGACGCCCCCGTGCCGACTTCTCTATATCTTCCCTTCTCGAACTGTGGAACCGCCCAAGAGCCGGTTGCGGCCTTCCTGGAGCATTGTGGCCCTCCAATTGAGGCTGGGCAGGCAGAAGTATGCAATGTATAATATATATATATATAGTATATATATATATATATATATATATATATAATATATATATATATATTATATATATTATATATATATATATATATATACTATATATATATATAATATATATATATACTTAATATATGAAACAGATATATATAGTACACTTTACTTTGATGCACCCACTCCCTTCCTCCTAAAAGCGGACGACCCGAAAAATTTCAGCCAACATTATAGGCCTGACCCAGAGATCTATTTGAGTTCTGAAGTTGAATGTCTAATGTTCGCAAATCATATAATCTATCAAGATTTGCTTTTGTGCCGTCGTTTGTGTGGGAGGATATCTTTGACAGTGGGGGAGGAAGTGTTATAAATTTTTGATTGTATTCGTATTCGAATTCATACAATCGATATATATATAATATATATAATATATATTAATATAAGTATAATATATATATTATATATATATATATATATATATATATATCATATAATAATATATTTATATATAATATAGTATAATATATATCTTCGGAGAAATTGGATGAATCGTCTGGGTACATGGAATGTTTAAGGAATAAATTGTGAGGAAGGGAGGAGAGACGTGATGGAAGTTTTTAGAAAGGATAAATTTGATTTGCTTGATGTGATTGAAACGAAAATGAAAGGAAGCGGTGAAGATGAGTGGTGTAGGGTGAAATGTGTGTGTGCTGGAGTGGAGAGAAGGAGTTGCGATTCTGATGAGTGACTTGTGGTACAGAGCTATGGTGGATATACTGTGCGAGTACTAGAATTCTAATGGTTAAATATATGTTTGAAAAGGTCAGGGTATGTGCGGTTGTAACATATGGTCTATCTGAGGGTGATACTGAGGATAATATGACTTTCTGGGATAATCTGAATGATGTTTTGGAAGTGGTGAGTAAGCTCTTCAGATTGATTGTGTTGGGTGACTTAAATGGTTGGATAATTGATCGAAAAAGGGATGGTATAACAGGTGCCTTTGGAGTTACGGGAGATAATGGGAATGGTAGGAAGATGATTGATTTCTTCTGTGAGGAGAGGGGTATTTGCATAAGTAATACATTCTTCGGTCACAAGAGTTTTCATAAGTATTCGAGAGCTGGTGTAGGTAGAGACGATATCGAAATAAAAAGTATAATTGATATTGTGTTGGTGAAGAAGGAGATGTTGAAGTATGTGATGGATGTTAAACCAGTGAGGGGGTTGGTGATGGGAATATCAGATCTTTATGCTGTTTTGTCTAAGATCAAGTTAGTGGGAACATAGATGGAGAGGAAAGAGGTAAGAAAGGAAGTCTGAAGAATTAAGAGTGAGAAGTTAAGTGAACAAGGTTAGAAAGAGAAGAATGTGAGAGAACTTGTTAATAAACAAGTTGAATGGGAAGAGAATGAAACTGAACAAATCTGGAAACAAATGAAGGAAAACTTTATTAGTAGTGCAAGAGAAGTATTTGGATGTTCTAAGTAGGAGTAAGAATGTCAATAGTGAGTGGTGGAATGAAGAGGTGATGCAAGCGGTTAAAAGTAAAAAAAAACAGGCGTGGTTGAATATGTTAAAAACCAATATAATTTTGGAATAAAGTATAAGTTGCAAGAGTTTCTAAAGTTTATAAGACGACGGTATTTCTTGAAGGCAGTATCCCTATCTCGAACAGAAAAAAAGCAGAATTAAACAAAGGTATGCTAGATTTAGTTGAAAGGAAAATATACGCCTCTATCAAAGAGCATCACTTTCGTTATGAGCTCCTCGAACTCCGAGGGACCTCTTCCGCTAAAGGAGTATCATTACAATGGAAATCAATAAAGCACGACTGCAAGTCCGAACAGTTTGTGGCATTGAAATGTCAAAACCGTCTACGCTCGGTTGGCAGGGAACTTTCTTACAAAAGACTTGAAGAAATAGAACAGGATGCAGAGATAAGAAATTCATCGGATGAACCCAGAGGAAGAAAGAGTTTAGCAGATTAAGGAGAAGGATTAGAATTTAAATAAAAAGGAGGGTAACTGGGGTCATCTCCAAGATGATCAAGGATATTGATGGGGAGTTGCATCATATGCTCAAGGTTATTCTGGATAGAGAAATGGTAGGCAAGCCTAATCATCGATTGTACTTTAAGAACTAGACAAAAACCATTGAAGGTGGTGAATATTGAAATCACCCGAAGTGATAGTTTCGGAAAATGGAGAAGAAGAGAGAATGTGGTCTTTTTGGGGATTTAAATAGTTGAGGAATTTAGAAGAGTTAGTAGGCTTTGGAGTGTTAAGAGTTAGTAGGCTTTGGAGATAATTAAATAAGACAAATGAATTTAGTTGTACACTGGGAAGGGAGCCTAAACTATAAAAAGAATTGAGTGATTCCAAATTAAAACACGAAAATAAATGACGTTGTTGCACACATAAGCAT
>JABUQX010105210.1:17500-20000 GCA_015478945.1 Trachelipus rathkii
TACTATTTACATATATATATATATATATATATATATAATATATATATATATGTAATATGTAATAATATATAATAATATATAATATATATATATAATAATAATATAATAATTATAATATAGTATATATATATGTATATATATATAATATAATATATAACATATATATATATATATATAATAATAACTTATATATATATCTATAACATAATAACTGCTAATAATATAATAATATGTATATATATATATATATATATATATATATATATATGTATGCCTCAATTGCTGCTTTCTTTTCTTCATCCTCTCTTCACATCCTCACAGGATGGGATAGTTATTTAACATGCTGATCAGGGTAATGCATAAGCATTGCTAGAGGAAAGATAAGTCGTAGTGGGTACCAAACCCAGAAGTACCATTGCCCTTTTAGTCGCATTTACGACACGCAGGCATACGCTATGGAAATCCTTAATCACTTACACACACAGTGATATACTAAAAAGTGTTGTCTGTAATAGTGTTTTATGATTTGTGATAGCGTAGAGTGTAGTCGTGTGTGTGTGGGATAAATGGAAGGGAGTTTATTTACTCCAGTGAAAGAAGGAAGAGATATATATATAAATATATATATATATGTATATATATATATATATATAATATATATATATATATTTATAATACATATAATATATATATAATAATAACATATATATATATATATATCTTTCTTTCTTAATATGTATATATATATATATATATATATATATATATATATATATATTTATATATGTATATGATATATATATATATATATAATATAATAATATAATATATAGCAATAATAATAACATAATATAATAACTTAATATAACATATATGTATAACTAACTGCTCTTAACAATAATAATATAATATGTATGTATATGTATAACACTATATATACCATATATATATCTCATCTTATATATATAAAGAGAGAACAAAAATACAAATTGTTTTGCAACATTCGCATTCCTCTTTAGGAACATTTTTTATTGTTAAATTTAGAAGTCGGAAAAAATAATATTAATATATAATTATTATTATTATTATTATTATTATTATTATTATTATTATTATTATTATTATATTATATTAGTATTCTTATTATTATTATTATTAATTATTAGTATTATTATTATTATTATTATTAATTATTATTATTAATATTTTTCTCATTATTATTTGTTTTATAATAGTAGTAGAAAATAAGTAGTAATAGTAACAGTAACATCATTAAAATTTGTAGTCGTTGCTGTGTAAACTGTTATAGAGGCATACCTTCTAAAACAATATTAGTAATAGTAGAAATAATAGCAGTAGTTTTATAATATTATACTTTATTATTTTTTGTTTTATTTTTTTAATACTTTCATCAACTGTATTTAGGTAATTAATTTGTTCCCCTTTCATATAAAATTTAGTTTTTTTAATTAAGACATAGTTCATGAAAATAATATAAATTTGTATATTGGCAAGGATAATATCTATATATATATATATATATATATATATATATACTCTTTGCTTTTTCTTATTATATATATATATATATATATATATATCTTTCTTTATAACTCATCTTTCTTCAACTGCTCAATATATATGTGCATGCCATGCATGTATATGTGCATCAAATATCAATATATAATATATATTTATATATATCATGTATATATATATATATATATAATATAATAACTATATAACTAATAACTTTTATGCTGCTCTAATAATATATATAATATACTTATATATATAACTATATATATATATAATATATATATATATAATATATCTATATACATCATGTACATACATATATATATATGTGTATAATAATAATAATATATAATAACTTATATAATATATAATAATATATATATATATATCTTAACTAAAAATAATATGTATATATATATATATATATAACAATAATACATGCACATACATGCATGACATACATGTATACTTGTATAACCATGTATCATATGCATATATAACAATATAATATATATGTATATATATCTTATACTATATATATATATATATATATATGTATATATATATATATATATAATATATATTTATACATATCTGATATTTACATCTATATACATACCTTATAACTATAATATGTATGCTTGAATGTATTAGGGGAAAAAAATATATACCGCAATATCTGATATATGCCAACATTATCTTAAATAAACTTCAGAATATTATATATATATATGTATTATACATGTGCTGGTAAAAACCAAATTAAATAGTTGTCGCTCTAAACCAAATTTGATCAAATATATATATATATATATATCTAAAAACTGTGTATATAAATACGTTGTATCTCTCTCCTCTCCTCTCTCTCTCTCTCTCTGTCTGTCCTGGGATGTCAGTAATAACTGTGCTCATCTTTTTCACACGTTTCTTTAATCCCTTGTTATATGTGTAATAATAATAA
>JABUQX010105211.1:0-17081 GCA_015478945.1 Trachelipus rathkii
TCCGATTGAAGGTGATTGTTATATGGATGTGTTTTAGACTGTATGACTTATGACTCAATCTGGTTTATATCTTTGTGACTCATACTTGAGTATGTGAGGGTGAGTATATTGATCTCATTTATTACTATTTTAAAACAATTCAAAAAAAAACAACTTTAACGACCAGTGGTTGGACGTCAAACTGAGGTTCCACAGTTTATCGGGTGGTTAGGTAAAGGACCCTGATAGTTCCAAGGCATATCAAAGTGTAAAGGAACTTTGATCTGTCATCAGGGACGCCAAGCCAGCCTGTCCAAGAGGGAAAAACTCATTTGAATTTAATCAAACTCAGCAGGACCAACCATCAAAAAACTTCGTTACGTGTTCTAATAATACACAAATATTAGTGAAAGCAAAATTTAGTTATGCCATTCCATACTCAACCAATTGTAAATGACCCTGAGTGTCCTATTAATAACTAACCAAACCAGTTTATCAAATCGTTTCACTTTTGCATTAAAGATGATGTTTATGCAAGATCTGAAATAATATGACATTAAAGGTAGGGATGATAAAATGTTCAAACTGTGTGTATATAGGGAAGATTTAAATGAATGTTTTCAGATAGTATGGTAGCTTCAACAAATAAAATGATCGGAAATGTAAATATGTGATTAACCATGGACTTGCTCCCATTTTTTCTAATTTAAATAAAAGACTGATTATGTCAGTATGATGATTTCGTTTCTTTTGATGAATCTTTGAATAAGATCAATCAATCGGAAAAATTGGCCTTTTCGTACGATGTTTTTATGTCAATAAAGGAAGTAAGGAATGATTTTCTATAGTGGTTTTTGCAGATTTCACAGCAGTGACCAGACAACTCTGCAGAATAAACCATTACTGCGTAAGAATATTCTCCAAGTTTCAATGGACGGTCCTAATGTCACTTGAGTTTATTAAAATGACAGTGATCAAGAAGAAAATCAGATGGAAAATGATCTAATTAGCTGCTGGAGGTTGTGACTCATGGTTATTCATGGAGCAATAAAACTGAGTTACAGACAACAAAGTGGGAAGTGGAAAGCTTTTTGCGAGATGTTTATTGCATTTTCAATCACCAGCCTGCCAAAAGAGTTCTGGTTTGAAGCAATAAGTAAAATCTGTTTTTCCTTGAAACATCACTGTACAACCAGATGGCTTGAAAATGTGTCTTCTATTGACAGAGTTTTAAGTATTTCGTCTGCTGTAAATAAATTCACTGCCACATTCTCACAGCGCAAAAGGTGTATGCAATGTTTTTCAAACAAAGATGTATTTCTAAAATGCAACTGGCTTTTTTAAATGTGAACCATTTTTACGAAAGTTCCAAACGTCAGACCCACTTGTCCATTCCTGTTCACAGATTTTATATTATGGAAAAATATTATGGAAAGACTTAAGTCTAGTAAATACCTACTTCAACAACTAAGTTTTTGTATTAGATTTATGACAACAAAGATAACGGTGGATAAAAGGTATTAATCTTGATTTCAGAAGAAAAAACCTTCTCAAGGAAGTCACTAATGAAAGAAGATCCTGTACCAAACTGAGTGTCAGACTCAAAGTAATCAAAGACACAGAAAAGATATTAGATTGATGTCCTCTGAAGTAAGCCTGTCCAAGGGCTCTCATCATTGGATCCTAGTACAATTTTTGATTTATTGCTAGAGGCATTGTACACCAATAATCCAAATCTCAAATTTTGTTTCTTATAAAGCTTTGTGCAATACACTGTTATCTCCCTATTCTTAATTTAAATCAAAATACATATCTTCTCAGTGACATATAAGATATAGAAGGTTTTTCTTTCATAAAAATTATGGAACGATGTTAGTTCAACAAGTAAAATTATTAATTAGACGATATTTTCATGGAAACGCAGATTAAGAGGTTTTGTAACAAAGCAATTTGAGGAGAACTTAAAATATAACGATTTTCAAAGAGCAGTGCACAATGCTATAAGATCCCATGAAAGTATTCATAAAGTTCTATCACTCAAAATGTTGACAAATGTGTAAGAGCTGCCTGGCGAGATGGCAGAAGGAATAGCTTACTTTGCAATGGCTAAAGGAAGAAGAGAACAAAAGGTTGGAGGAAAAGTACCAAAGGTCTCTATAAACATGAAGAGCAGAGAAAGATAAAACTGAAAGCTTTGACAGAAGAACAATAGAATTCAAATATGTTAGAAAAGACAACACTAAATTACATAATTTTTACAACATCAAAACAGAAGAAGATAAAAGCTGAACAATCTAAAGTGCTGGAAAATAAAAAGGGAAAGTAAGGGCTGTAAATAAGTAGTTTGATTTGATTGAAAAAAATTTAATTTAACTGGATGATGAACGAAAACGGCTTAAATTTTCAATAATTTAATGTATGAACTGAGTAAATAGGCTGCAATAATGATTAATAGATATTTCATACGCCAAAAATAACAAACACGCTGGTCAAGGAAAGTTAGGGAATTCAAATTCAAAATTTCAGTGTGAACCATGGACAAATAAATAGCAAAATAACTGTTCTTTTAATAATATTTGTTACAATACGGGTTTCACCCGAGTTGTAGACTTCATTATTATTATTATTTGAAATAGTCATAAGGCTTTCGTACATTCTTTATGAAATTATTCTTTAATAGAACTTTAAAGGTTTGTAATGGAGAAAATAGAAAAGTGAAACTTTGGACATTTACTAGAAGTGTTTGATAGTCATGAAAGAATTTTTGAATGTTTCTTTATACTAAAATTCATATGGCCAAGTATGGAAATGAATTTGACTTTCTTAACTCTTAACTAGTGGAATACTAGATCTCTCTTCATGAAAATAATATTCCTAGTATGTTTCTGAATCTTGATGTAATATTTAAACAACCCTGTCAGATCAGAAAATAATTTTATTTGGATAGTTTAGGTAAAATGAGGATTTTATCCAAATGAAATATATTTCAGCAGGCTACCCAAAATAATTTTAGATTCAAAATTAGCTTTAAAAGTTTTCATTTTTTAAAATTTTAATTTTAGATTCAAATTAACTTAAAAGTTTTCATTTTTTAAAGTTTTAATTTTAGATTATGCTACAGTCCAAAAAGACTTATTTATCTTTTAATTTAATTTAAATTACATGTTAAATTATTTGATTAATTAATTTATTAAATTCAATTTGTTATTGAAAAATTGATTGTTTTTTGAGTTTTTACTGAATTTTATTCAGTTGAGAAGCCTGCCTTGATAATGCAGAACTCGGAACAACGATAGAGAGGCTTGATTCGAGAGACAAAGTGATAGGGTTAGATCACTAGTCCTTATCCTAGGTAGCAATTACCTGGAATAGTTCCCGTCCTATAATAGGGCAATGCCCTTGAAATGTGAACTTTTTAAAAAGTTTATTTCTAGATTAATGATCACGAGAAAGATTCATGGACACTGCTACTATTTGGAACTTATATTCATATTTGTTTCTTTGTTTTTTATGGGTTTTTTTACAATTTCTTAGCCTTAAGAAGACTTAAAAAAACGTTATTCAGTGTAATAAATATATTAAAAAATGTTATATATTTTTAGGTCATTTTATTCTCAAAAGAACATCTGCCACACCCCTTCTCTATCACAGTATTCGAAGACACAATCTATTGGACAGACTGGACCAAAGGAGCCATTTTAAAAGCCAATAAATTTTCTGGGAAGGAATTGGAACTCGTCTCACATGCACATTCTGTAAGTATTTTATATACTGTGTACAATTAGACAATTTAACGGGTCTGACTTTATCGAATATTATTTAAAAGTTGTTGCCAACTAGTTTGAACTAGTTTGTGAGTGCTTTTGAATCTGTGGGTACAGTAAATAAACTGTCACGTTTTTTGATAATTTCACTTTAAGAAAATGTAATTGTCATGTAAACTGCTTAGAGTTGTTTTCTTCATTAATGGAACACTCTTTATTACTACGTTTAACCTTGAGTAGGATTGGTCAGGCACTGCGCTAGCAGGTCGTGAATCAGCACCGCACACACCGGTGCTTCCGCCAGCCCTATTATAGAATCTTCTGTTTGCTTATTTGAAGGTCTCTTGCTTTCCCATAACTCGGGGTTGGGTGCTCAAACATGTACCGGAAATCCAAGGCATGCATGAGCATTTCTAGGGTATAAATAAATGGTAGCAGGATCCAAACCCAGCTACCACTGTCTATTTAGTCCCCTCTTACACCACGCAGAATCTACGGTGTGGAAATTTTCTCCTCACCACACAGGGATATTTCATTTTAAAAGTAATATTTAAATTTCTCCATATTTCAGAGTCCCATGACAGTTCACGTATATCACAGTTACAGACAACCTAATGGTACCAATCACTGTACTCCATTAAATGGGTTATGTACTCATTTATGTTTGCCTGCTCCTCAACTAAATCCATCAGTACCTAAAATAACGTGCGCCTGTCCCGATGGCTTACTTCTAATGTCTGATGGTCTAACTTGTGAAAGACCAGGTAGGTCATTTTTGTAACTTTTAGTAACAAGAGCACAATATTGAATGCTTTTCTAGTATTTTAAATTCTCGGTTTTATATATATACGAGTATATATAAAATTAATTTATTTCATTTCATTAATTTTTTTTTTTTTTGCTAGCTCATTGCATTTTTCTCTTCACTTTGGCATGTATGAGCTTTTATATGTAGGTGTTCTGATGCATCATGTCTTTTTTTTTTTTTGCATTCGAAATATGAATGTTTGTGTTAGTAAAAGCTTTGTTTCTCCTTATTTTATGCACATATTCACTCTACTCGAATCTTACGTGTTATGCTCATTCTTACTTAATAAAAAAAAAAAGAATTTTCAAAGTTATTCGCGGAAAGTAAAGTAAATCAACTTCTTCTATATTTAACTAACTAACCCAAATATAATATTAACAAATGTTATTGAGTACAAATTTAAAAACATCTGTAAAAGATAATCGCTGATTTATTATACTTGATTTTCTTTTCTGATACTTTGATGATGACATTACTTAGTATCTATGATGATTATTGCATGATAGTGACTGTACTAATATTATCCGCCTTTTAAAGGCATTTCAGAAGAATTATCAACAACAATGAAAATTCAAACTTGATATTTATATTCATTTAGTAATATTTTTTTTTTCTCACAAAACGTAAGATAAGAGTTGTTCTTATATTTTTATATATATATATATATATATATATATATATATATATATATGTGTATATATATATATATATATTTATATATATATATATATATATATATATATATATATATATATATATATATATATATATATATATATATATATATATATATAGTGTGTGTGTTTGTCTGTAGGTCTGTTCCACTGCATGTCTGATTGCGAAAGACTCATCATTCTCATTTTCTTTGTATATTCATTATTCTATTAATAATTAATTAGCAAGAATTAGGCATGACTTATATTATTATTATTATTATTATTATTATTATTATTATTATTATTATTATTATTATTATTATTATTATTACTTATGTTTGATTTTAATTGTTCTCTAGGACAGCTATATTTTTATATTCTGTGATTGAGCTTATATTATTTATGTAGGTATAAAAAAAAGAGAAAATTGCTAGCACTATAAGTTGTTTGCATGCTGTATTTTAGGTAAAAAATCTCATTACCCAAAAATCAAAAATGATGAGACTATGCTTGAAGGAGGATCCGAATATGTCATGCATGATCAGCCATCGTTCATTGATGGTATGTTGCCTATTATAATAAACAAGGTGTTACAAATGTATTATTTGGCGAAAGAAAAAATAATTTTATGATAAGGTAAAACTAGCACACATTTATCAATATATTTAACTAAAATATTACAATCGGTAATTAGTTTCATAACGCGTAAGTTTTGTCATACTAGTTGATCAAATTTTTTAATTTTGTTACAAAGGTCAATATAGGTTGATCAAATAGTAATTATGTGGGCAGTTAATTTTTTTTACATACATAGCCGCAGCACACGGACAGAGCCCTAATCAAGGAGGGGGTGTACTCATTTTATACATCAGGGTAAGACGAAGCTATCTATGCCTAAGGAGAAAATAACTCATTCTCCCACCCAACCAGTATCGAAACTGGGTCTCTCGCTTTGTTGAGCGATTGATCTACCACTGAGATACCCCGGCGCAATATTTGAAATAGCCCCTTTTCACGGGTAAAATCCTGGATGTGCCCATTTGAAGTACAACCTTTACTGCGTAGATTTGAAGATCTGTGTAACTACGTCCAAATTGTGAAATATAGCCGAAAATTATTATATTTTTTTTTGCGAAAAGAATCGATTTTAACTGTTTAAGTACTTCACACCCAAGTTGAGTTGATTATATTTACTTACAATACTTAAGTAGTAAAGGACTTTCTCACCTAAAAGGTGGAAGTGTAAGATTTTGTTGTATTTTTCCTCAGGAACATTTCTTGTTATGGGTCGGAAAGTATACTTGTACTCACTCGTCCTAGTATTGCATCTCTATTACGAAAATACCCTCACAACTTCCAAAATATGCTGTGAAAAAATCGGGTGCTAATCCAAGAAATGGATTTTCAAAGACGTTATGTTCCATGGTCTTATCGACTTCAACAAAGATCATCCACTATTTCTTTCTAATTGTTTTACTTATGATTTCCTAATTAGTTCTATCAAACACTTGAAAGAATCGCATTCAATTTTTTCGGCCTGGTTCAACTAACCATCTTGGTTTTTATCTTGAATCACTTCTTTTATTTGAGATCCTACAAACATTTCCCCTTTGATTTTTGCTTCACTGATCCTATGTGGTATTTTTTTCTTAAATATGTATATGGTAAGTTCACTTAGATTCATTGCTTTAATATTCTTCATAAGACCTAGCTTTATATGGTATGAAAGCAGATATACTTTTTCTTGAATCAGAAAGTGGTGGATTTCGTATTGACAACATTCTTTCCTGGAGTAAGAGTAAGTGATGGTTGCTTTGACCAATTTTTCTTTATGTAATGACATCAGTCTGTGCTGCCTCACTCGCTAAAGAAAACGGTAGTAGTTCGTGAAATTCAAGCAAGAGAGCAGTGACTTTAAAGTCGAACAGACATTTCATTTGTGTTCATACTTTATTTTTTTCACCAGAAGTTTCATGTTCGTATATGCTTCATATTGTTAACATCAGTTAGTGGCTCTAATGAAAACCTAATTCCAGAAGCACAACTTTCAGGCCAACATTAAAAGTTTCAATAAATAAACGTTAGAAAAAAAATCCTTAGGCACTATGGCTACCTCTAGAAAAAAAAGTTTTCTTTGAGGAAGAGGTTCCAGCCTTTCAGTAAGAAGTCAAAAACATCTATTTTAAGATAGGTTTAAGTCTTAGATAACGTCTTTGAAATCTCCTTGAGTAAGTAAAGGTTAATTCAAAGGAAAAGTATAAAGCTGCAATAGTTGAATCAACTCCTACGTTATCATCCCCGTGGTCTTAAGGCCCTTGTTCATCACTATGTATGACATTTTTTGGAGGCTTTGGCACAGAAATATGACTCATGGTAGATGGTAATTGGTAAATTGGGGTGTCACATTATGATTTCATTTAGAACTGACTCTTGTGAACAATCTATTACGATCTTTCGGATCCGTCAAATCATTGCAACATTATACTTCATGTTCTCAGAACCATTTGACCAACCCTATGAGGAGACTGACACAAAAACATATGAATGGTTTCAAGTTTTCCTTGGCCACTGCCTTTACATGCAAAGTGATGCTCATAAAACTTTTTAAATGACTTTATCGTTAAGCAACCTTTTTGATATTCAAATGTTACCTTGACACAAATGAATCGACATATCCCCATGGTTAGTAGAGTATCTAAACAGTGTGCCACTTTGTATTATAAAAAACTATAAAATATACTCAAGGCTACATATATAAAAAAAATATAACTGCTCATAAACACACAGTATTAAACGTATACAGAGCGAACTTTATGGTAAGCAACCGAAGACATCTTGTTTGATGAAATTGTTCTCCAAACTTACTCATCAGTTTATTATTTCCTGCCTCTGGACTTTTAAGCTAATATCTCTAGAACAGTAATTTAAGAAATCAATGGAATATTACTTATTAAAAAAAAAAACTAAAAAGCTCTATAAATGGAATTTATCTCTCGCAAAGTGGACCATTGAAGTTGGCATAACTTAAGAACTGTGTAATGATGGAAAAATTTGATACCATGATCGGGAAAATACTTTTTGACCACCACATTGACCCGTCTAGTGCCAAAAATTCTTGCCAACTAAGTAAACATTTCCCCATTTTCATTGCATGTTTCTTTTTTTTATCATGTTACTGCTCTAATACGCTCTTGCAAATTCAACAATGGTTTGGATCTGCAAAGAAAACTATAATAAATAATACTTAAATTGGATAAAAAAGTAAAAACAGAATTTTATGTAAATAGGATTAATATAAATGAAGTGATATTAAACTTAAAATAATATCATGGTTATTCTTCTTTCGCCAAGAATATTTTCTGGAACACCCTGTAATATATATATATACATATATATATATGATATATTATTGTTATTATTATTATTATTATTATATAAAGTTCTTTTTTTATGCAATTATTTTATCTATAAACTCAGAGTTTTATATATATAAATATATATATTACTATATGATATATATATATATATAATATATTGCTTGTATTTGTTGTAGATAGCTGAAAGCATTTTTTTAAGAGCTTTAGTATCTTTGTAATATAGTAGAATCTTTATTATTATTATTATTATTTATTGTTATTATAAATATATATATATATATATATATATATATATATATATATATATATATATATATATATATATATATTATTTTTTTTCTTATTATTGTATATATTTACATATTATATATATTATATATATATATATATTATATATATATATATATATATATAGTATATAAAGTTATATATATATATATATATATATATATATATATATATATATATATATATATATATATATATATATATATATATATATATATATATATATATATATATATATATATATATATATATATATATATATATATATATATATATATATATATATTAATTTTTAAAGAAATTTTGCATCGATTTCCATATCGGAATCTGTGTCCACACACTTTTTTAAATTATTTGAAAATGGAAATGTGTTTCCATTCAGATTTTATTTATAATGTTCGAGATTATTAAACGGCGATGATGCTTTCAGTTGTACAGATTTTGAATTAAGTTTGGGCTTAAAAAGAGATGATGAATGGAAACAATCATTATTCATATTTTTCATGTTTGTATATTTCTTCCTGATGGTTGTTGTTCTACGATTTTGAGAGGTTTCAGTAGAACGAGTACAGTTTTGTTCTTTTTGACAGGAATTTAGTTTTGCGATTAGATGGCGAATACTAGCATGTGTGTGTTGTGTGTGTGTGTTGTGTTGTGTGGGTACAAGTTTTTGAGTTTTTTCAGGTGCGCATTGTAGTTGATGTACCAAATATCCGTAATAAGTAATAAAATTAATGAGAAAGTCTACAATTATAATAATATTGCTATTTATACTTTATGCAAGACTATTAGATAGCGAATACTAGCAATATGGTTTTAGCATATATTAGGTTAACGATATCACGAAATTTCTTTTAATTAATAAAACTACTTTTTAAGATAAAAACAGTTATTTGATTAAGCAAATTAGACGAACTATAGGAACAAAGTATAGAAGTGTCTATATGCATTATATCCCTTCTCATGTGTTTCAAAAAGTATATTTAAGATTTAATCAGAGTTATATCATTCGAATTTTACATTGGCTGTTCGTGATGGCTTAGTCATGCAGTTCTCTGACTTGCATCCCTTGAGAAGCGTAAACAAGATACGTAATGTAATAGGTGTCGGTTAGAGAGAGCAATTTTTTTCCAACCAGATGTTCACATAGTTGTGGACCTGCAGGGCAAAGTGTATTCGCATTTACCGCGTTTATAGATGTTGTGAGATGCTATATGTGGAATAATAATAAAATACTATAATAATAATAAATAATAATAATAATATAATATAATAATTATAATAATTAATATATAATAATTAATAATAATAATAATAATTAAAATCTCAATATTAATGAATAATAAATAATAATAATAATAATAATAATTTAATTCTACATATTCACTTCTCTGTACGCAATGTATGGTTTTCTGTTAAAAATTGAAAATTCAAGAGTGATTCTTGTCACAGTCGTCTGGCATCCAGTTTGAACTTCTAAATTTTAGTAACGCTTGTTATGAATGCTGATATAGTCATTATGGTTATTAGGAACTTAAATCCATTATTATGAGGTGTTATTATTAAATAGTTAATATTGCTATTCAATATTGTAAAATTAACATTAATGATTTTAGAAATATGACGGAAGACGTTCTTGTATATTATTTCATTCAGATTATATGAGAACGTTGATATACCTTAACCAACTAGCACAAAATATTTCTAAAGATTGAATAAAATAAATACAAATGCATGTATAACGCAAATAAAAGCGCAACATTTTCAACAACAATAACTCTAAATAAAGTGAAATTTATTTTATATTATGTTATTACAAAATATGACCATTGAATCATTAGATCGGAATAGACTCATTAAATAAATGATGAATAATGTCATCTCGTAGGTAGTAGTGATATGGGTGGGTTGGGTGTGTTTATCTGGAATTATTAACCTTGTGAGACTTTCAACTTAGGCTTTACTTACATTCTATACTAATCATGTAAACTTTACCAGAATTTTACTAAAGATAATATCTCAGTTACTATCACACATAAAGTTAAATCTATTATAGTTTATGCTCTCGAGGATATAACTTTAATTATGTCTACTACGTTACAGTGTTGAGTGTGTGAGTCTACTGTATATTATTTTGAAAGATTATTGAAAAAATATGGGAGTTAGTGATTTGTTTTGGAGAAAAGGGAGATGAGGGAGCGGGGGAGAAAGATAAAAGAAGGCATACCACTCATTGAAACAATTCTTATAATACCTCGTAAGGTGTTATGATGACGTATATTCTAGATAGAATCGTTGAGATGGCTCATTTATGCAGAAATTTAAATAACATACGGGTTTTTTTTTGTTTCCAAAAGTTTCGAGAAGAAGAAGGTTGTATTAACTCAGTCTGTGTAATTTTCAAGCCCGTGCACGGTGAAGAACGTTCGTTTCTTTTATGTCAATTGTAATCATCAAACATCAACTTAGGATTTTTTAAAGTGGTAAAGTATATAAATACCTAATTACGACGTAGTAAGTAACATTACTCCTATTCTTTATTTTCTTATACAATATCACTAATTGTTTGTGTCTTTAAATTATAAGTTCCCGTTTAATAAAAAATAAGTAATTCATACACCCTTGAAGTCTGTAGTACCATCCTCTCCTATGAAACTTATCAGTTCCTATGCATATGTGGGAACTTAATCACGTTTGAATCTAACGTAATAGTTAGTATTTTGAACAGTATTATTATAAATACTTAATTTAATTTCTAATTTAAATAGTTATTTGAATTTAAGGTTGCAGTGACTCTGAAGTTACCTCTATACATTTGTAGTTTAATTTCTGAGCCTAAAAAAGTAGAAAAATGGTGCCCAGACCCGGGAACTAATTGGTAAACATTTAAGACTCGTGACTTAAAAGTTAATTCAAAATTAATTTTGAACTAAAGAAAACTAGTGTGAAACATTTTAAATATATTTAAATTTCTCATCGTAAGTCGGCATTGGGTAATTCAAATTAATTATTTAGATAAATATAAATATATATCTCATTAATAATTTATTGTATAAATTATAAATAAATAAATTACATAGTTCATAGCAGATGAAGGAGTACTTGCGCATAGGCTGGTGACGTAATGTCACGTGGTGCGATTACATATTCATGCGAGAACAGAAATATTTAAGTTATCTTAATTAAAAGTTATATGTGAGAGACACGTTAACTATTATAGTGTTATTTAAATATAAAGATAATAATTCGTGTTATAATATTATGAGATTATAGCATATTATAATTAATACTAAATATATATATTAATTTTTATAGATATAAATATAATTTAATAGTGATAAATCTTTATAAGCGAACGGATATTTGCTGAATCTATCAATGAAACAAGAAACATGCGGTATAGTGCCTTTGTACCTATGAATACACTATAACACTCGCTCTTGACCGAGGAGGGAGGTGTTAAATATGAAGTACTTGCAATCTGCATATTATCAAATTAAATTTTAAGAAATATCGTAAATAAATCTTATTAATTTCTTTTCGGAAAACTTGCCTAGGGAAAATTAAATTTAATGTGGCCATGCCAATGTTTTTGATACGGGCCTACATATAGTAACTTAATTGTAAGTATAAAAAATTCAGTTCCTTAAGTGACGAGAAAGTTACCGTTTCGTCATATTAAGTTTGATTTATTTGTGATTTATATTTATCATAATAGCAAACCTGTTTGTTTATTATGAAAAAGTACTTAAACCACTAATGTTAAAGTTAGAAAATCATCTGGATCCATTGAGACGAGATGTTTTGGTGTAGGAAAATTATGTAATAATTTTTTTGTCTACACTAAAATATTGTCTTGAGTATTTATAAATTTAATGAACTTTACACACGATAACAGGATTAGTCAAACAAATTCTCAAAATTATTTAGGCTTGCGCATAAGATAAGCTCATTGGACCTAACTTAGTAGTGAAAGGCCTAACATAGGCCCATTCAGCCCTACTACTTCAGTTTAATGAAACAAACATTTAAGCCGTCTTAATCTATTACTAATTGTAAAGGTCTTAGTGAACTTAAAGTGAGTAATTATAATCATTATATCTTTATTTTCTTTGTAAATAATTTCTGCCATATTAATAATTGAA
Organism: Trachelipus rathkii; assembly: GCA_015478945.1. NCBI lineage: Eukaryota > Metazoa > Arthropoda > Malacostraca > Isopoda > Trachelipodidae > Trachelipus > Trachelipus rathkii. The sequence continues at coordinate 13,018 of JABUQX010105211.1, forward strand.
ATAATTATATTTGAATGAGTAGTTGATAATTTCAACATTAAAATTGAAGATTTGCAAAATTCAATATAAATCTCTAAGAGAAAATATAAGTCAGTTCTAGAAAGGGTAGTAATTAATACCATAGACGTAACAATGAGATTTTTAAAGCATTAAAAGAACTTACCCAAAAATTAGAAATATGAAATTCTCTATAAACAATTAAATATGAGATTACCAATCGTGAAATTTGCCTTATCCTCATATCGGAGCATGTAGTAGAAATAATAGGGATACTTCCAGTATGAGGCTAAAAGTTCTTAGAAAGTTGTAGCAGTCTATTATAACGAACGCTTCTCATACATTGAATGGATATCAGATTATAAATAAATACTTTGATGGCGTTAAGGTTCTGCTAAACCCAGTATTGCCTTCTTTAAAGGAAATGAATAGATAATGAGATTTTATTGACACGAATTAGAATAATATTATATGCCTTATATTCTAGTATAATTAGATATAGGCTAATTACCATTTATATTCAGAAATTCCTACACTTTTGCTGTGATTTAAACTAGTTTAGCTATCAATTTGGATAAATTTAAATTCTTTAATAGGGAATAGCAAAGTTGTCATTATGTGACAAGAGGCCATATGGCTTGAAGGTATCTGGCACAGGTTCCTGCTTAAAATAATTGAATCATTACAGATTATTGATGCTAATTATGATACAGCATTAACTATTTTATGTAATAATTATACAAAATAAGAAGATAATAAATCAGATCTTGCATTAATATTTAATAAAAATAAAATATGTAAAGGTACCTATTAGTTATTTCAATTTTTATAGTGAAAGTAAGAATTGTATTAATTGGGAATAAGATTCTAATATATAAATTAGATATAGAAAGTTCATCTGGATAATTTGTCCTCTGTCATCTTGGAAAAACTCTCCAAATAGTAGTACGTGGAATTATTTAACACAAAAAACTTTAATAAACATATTCCTATCTTTACAAGAATATTAGAGATAATTTTCTACATACAATTTGTTACTTATCATAATTCTGTTGTCGTTTTTAAGATCAAATAATTGCATTGATCATTAAGTTGCATAAATTATTATTATGTACCATTTAAAATAGTTATAAAATAATGTACCACAAGAGTGAAATTTTACGCCTATAAAAAAGAAAATGGACAACATAAAGCTTCCTTACAGACACATTTAAAATGCACAGTATATATATTCGATACCTTTCATGTTAAGTGTAAAATTTGTTCGCGAGACATTTCATTTATCTCTCTCTAAAGCTTTGTTGACGTATAATAACACTATTCTGCTCCCGGGTACAAAGATACAGTCAAATATAAATTTGTGTTAACGAGATGTAACAGGTGAACATATGACCGGAAAGCACAAATGGTTCTTATAACACAGAGTTGAAAATTCCATTGTAAAACGAATCTGTACAATGAAAGGAGAACCAGTGTAATGCAGTTATGTGTAGTCCCTAAGTCTTATATACTCTTCATAATAATCTGGAATATAAAATTTAAAGTTAATAGATGTAAAGAATAAGGGAATGACATGAAAAGAATTTACAATAGTAGGTAAAGTGCTTGTTAATGATTTTGCAGTGAGCTAATGACTTCGAGACTTTTGTTATTCCAACAATGACTCTAATGCATCTTAAGAAACTTAAATAAAGTGCTTTCTTATTTCCAGTAAGAGTCATTATAGTTGACATCTTGTTCCATAACACGCTTTGTTAAACAAAAATTTATTAAAAAAGTTAGAAATTCCTATTGAGTCTGAAACTGAACAAGTACTGTGTCAGTGACTCCCTTTGTAGGGTCTCAATGTGAAATAAATGGAAACTATGATTTTAACACTCTAAAAATTAGTAAATGAAAGAACATACACATTCTAAGCTACTATGTAGTAAAACTGACACTTATATGAAGGGTTGCATTCATGTTCCTTGGTCTTTCAAAGCTCTTGTTAAACTTAAATCTACCTATTGTATGGCATAGACAAAGAAATAAAAGAGAAATATGTAATTGATAAAATAAGATAATAAAAATAATAGATACTAGATTCTATATAGATCTTTTTGTGTTAGGTATTCAGTTAAAATCAAATTAAAAGGTTAGCACTTGCTAGACAACAGAAGTGTTCGCATTTTGTTTTGGTAGATATCTCAAAAAATATATTAATTCTCTGAATTTGACTAGAGGTTGTAGACCGTCACTAAATTTTAAATCAATTTAATCAGTAAACTATAACACCTTTTATTCATTTCCCTCAAAACTTATTAATTCATACTTAGTGATCATATCTGCTGTTTGGTAATTATGTGGTTCTGAATAATATATTAGCTCTTCTTATCTTTAGATGAAAATCTTGAATGGGGTTTAGAAAGATTTGGGTGCTAGGAAATCTAATTGTATTTATAGATACTATCGTGTTATATACAACTGAATATATATGCAATATGATTAAATTTAATAATAATAATGTTGATTGTTTACCTTTAAAAAGTCAATTATTTGTCCTCTGTTAGTGTATCCTTGCGAAAATTCCACTCCAATATTTTGTTATAATTTAAATTTTGTACATTAACTGATCTTTTAACTTCATAATATAATTTAAAAATTATCGGAGGTGATGTTGAATGAATTGATCAAAGTATTTCCAAGAACCATTTAGAGAGAGGTTTGTATAGAGGAGTTCCTACTGATGAGCTCTTGACGTAAATAATCACTATTACTCAACAGAGGAGTGTACAGTTGAGAATTAGAACTCTTTATAGAGCAACCAAAATTACGTTGTTTGTATAATAATTGTAGTTTGAAAATAATAATAAATTAGTTTACATAGTTACAAATAAATTTGATTAATACAGTCTCTATATGGTAAATGATCTGTCAAAGGTACTGAATTAATTTTAGATTGGGTAAATTTATGGCTATAAGTTGTCTGAGTATTCGCCACAAAGCTCTTTTATTGTATGACGAATTAACATTAGAAATATGATAGATCACTTTAAGATTCTGTGGTAATAAAAGGAGCGAAGATGAGCGCGTCTAGAAAGGAGATCATGGACTACTAGGTATAGGTTGTCCCATTTGGGAGCTACTTGTTCACCGCTGTATATTGGCCTAACAATTAAATGATTATCTTAATTCATTTCCTGATTCTCCAGTTTGCAGTTTCTAAAAATTCTTTTTATATAATGGATAATATTGATAGGTCTTGTTTTGGATACTGGATACTGAAGCAGAATTAAATAGTATCTATAGCCAGTCAAAAGAAATAATTGCAGAAGGGAAATTTTAGTTTGGCTGATGGAGAAGGACCAAATATTCAAAATATTTACTTGAGATTTTTCTGTTAATTTCAAAATGATCAACTTAGTCTATCCTGGCATCTCTGCGGTCAACTCCTGGGTATTCTTCAGTTTGTGAATTAGTTATGTTATAATTCAACTAGAGCTATGATACAATTAGTATCTAAATGCTTATGATTTTAAATATTAATTGTTTGGCAAATACATAGCGGAAAAGTTTTTTCTATCAGAAGGGCATCTAAAATTTTGATACATTTTGTCCAATAGGATTTTTTCACTCTTGCCACTATACTTGGTTTTCTCGTGTTTTTTCTTCAAAATTTATTGGAAAAATGAACCCATATGAATTTTTTCATGATTGATCATTTAAATATGAAATTACACTTGGCCCCCATTTTAAATGAAACATTCAAACCATAAAAATTAAAAGGTATATGGGTTTACGAACACAAAGTCATTCTTGCATGTATTCTGCAAGATGCAATATGATGGAGTCAAGGCTTTATTTGGGTGTGTGGAGGCTTTAACGTTGAATGGGTCTTGGTAACCTAATACTGTTTGGTTCTCAAAAGATATAGTTGTAGCCGTTTGTTTATAAGTCTGTGTAAATTAAAGATAACAATAGCCTTTAAATTAGAATTATTAAAGCGTAATAAGGCTGCTATGAGGTTGTAAAGTACTTATTTACATATTGAGTTAGAATTATTGTTTTAAGTGGTTGTTGTTGTGGAA
>JABUQX010105212.1:0-20000 GCA_015478945.1 Trachelipus rathkii
ATAGTAGAGAGAATGGGCACCCTTCGAGAAGGGTGCGCCAAATCGGTTGCGTAAGCACGTTGTTAACGTCATGCCCACCCTATTTTTACGCCCCTTAATTTTTCGACCATGGGTCATTTTTTTGCCCACGGTAATTTTTTTATCTTCATTTAGGGGCTTAAGCCCTATTTTTTTGATGTCTTAACCTTTTTTGTCCTTCCCCTTTTCTCCAAAGTTTGACAATTTCTTTAAACCCTAAATTTGACCCAACGTTTAATTTTTTTGTCCTTCATGGGTCATTTTTGACCCACGGTAATTTATTGTCCTTCCTTAGGGGCTTAGCCTTTTTTTGATGTCTTAACCTTGTTGACCATGATATTTAGTCCTTGACCTTGCCAAATACCATGGGTCATTTTTGCCCCACGCCAATTTTCTGGCAAGCTGCGTGCCTCCCACCCGTAACATATTTCGTTCCTAACTTGAACGGATGTATGGATCTATCCTATCTTGAACACCTACACACACACCCCCACCCACACACCACACACACACACACACAACACATCACACCCAGCACACAGCACACATCACCACAGCACCACACACACACACACCATTCAACTATGCACTTACACTCACCCTAGATTACTTGCACTTACATTTACACTTATCCACGCACAACCCACGATCAACCTTTGGTCTTCAGGGCTCAATTGGCCCCCCTAATTCTTAGGCATCCTAATTTTTCGGCAGCCCTAATTTTTCGCCCAACCTTTTGTATTCTATCCACGGTACAATTTTTGATGCCTCAGCATTATTGATGCCGCAACTTTGATGCTCCATTTAATTGCTCCCAATCACCGTAAGGAGTATCTAGGTGTGTTCTATTAGTGTTCTGATGAGTGATTAGATGAAGTGCCAGGTGAGTGCCTGGTGAGTGCCCAGTGAGTGCCAGATTAGTGCCAGAGTGCCAGTGAGTGCCAATGAGTGCCAAGTGAGTGCCACATATGTGCCAACTGAGTGCCCTTTTTCAAGCCTTTTTCTAGCCTCCCCTGAGTCCTAGAATAGCCCTAATGTGGGTGTCTACCCGTAGGTAATAAGGTATGAGGCATCGATTGGTGTATATTACAATGTGCTAGGATGCTTCCTTATATGAGTTAGTATTTTATAACACTTATATAATTTCTTACACTCGCCATAGACACTTACCCTAGCCCATATAGCACTTACACTCAACCGCGACAGGTACCTTACACTTACACTCACTACACTCGAAGCTCAATTTGTTGGTCATTCATTTGATGACTCATCCTTGATGAAGTCATCTTTGATACCACCATTTGATGATTCTAATCTTTGATGACTCCATCTTGTCTACCTTCTAGATCATTAAGCTGCCCCACTCAGGCCCGCAGGCAAGCCCCTCCCCGCAAAGGATGGAGGGCCCGCACCGAGATGCGACCTCGCCGGCGAGAAAAATATATATACTATAATCAGCTATTTTATTTCATACTTAAACATTTCAAGGAATTTCTTTTCAATATACTATGAGTCATTCATTTTTATTTCATACTGAAACATTTTTTATTAAAAACCATATACTTTACAGAACTGTAACTAATTACAGACCTATTATTTAACAGCATATATTTATTGACATTATTTTAACTTAATACTTTTTACTAATACTTTTTAATTTATAAATTTAAAAATGTAGGTAAGAAGAAAAAAATCCAGAGTGTCTGATATATAAGCAATTTTATTTACTACAACTGTACGAAATTTGTATTAAAAACATTACATTACATACCTTACAAGCAGTAACTCAGTAACTCAATAAGAGGTGTTACCCTAACACCTAAGGGGATTTAGTATGCTTTTTGTTTCTGCTTTACTGCTTTTTAACTCATATGTTTAACTGCTTTAACTCATGTTTTACTGTTTTAACTCATATGTTTTCACTTCGCTTTAACTCATATCTTTAATTAACGTACATACTTAAAGCAGTAAGATCAGTAAATCAATAGAGTGTTACCTAACACCTAAGAGGGGATTAGTAAGCTTTTGTTTTACTGCTTTATCTCATTAACTTTCTATTTTACTGCTTTAACTCTGTTTTACTGCTTTAACTCCCGTGTTTTACTGCTTTTCATTACTTCAATATATTATCTAACTACTAGTGTACTACCGTTAAGCAGTAATACATACAATCAATAGAGGTGTGTACCTAACCCCAGAAGGGGGGATTAGTAATGCTTTTGTTTTACGTGCTTTACTGCTTTAACTCATTTTTACTGCTTTAACGTCATGTGTTTAGCTGCTTTAATCTCACTGCTTTATTTGCTTTTAACTCTTGCTTTGCTGCTTTAACCTTGCCTTTACCTGCTTTACTCTATGCTTTACGCCCTGTTACTTCACATGTTTAGTCTGCTTTTAACTCATATATTTATAACATTATGTTTTTCTTTCCATCTAGAATACTTTTATTTATTTTTATTATTATTTTTATTTAAATTTGATTATTATTTTAATTTTTTATTTTTATTTTTATTATTAAACTTAGGACAAAAAACTTAATTTTCATTATTATTGTTATTCACAAACACACATACACACCTACACAACACACACACACACACACACACGGCACACACTATTACCAGGTGAGTATCACACATGTGACGATGCAATGGGATCACTGGATATACACACATTCACTTGCCACTTACATTACCCATAGACACTGTACTTTACACTAATACACATTGCGGTCAGCACGTATCGAGCTAGCAGTTGAGAGGCAGTGCCACATGTACGAGCGCGTGAGGAGTTTCTTTTTGGGCTTGATGGTATGTGGAGCGACCAGTCTATCGACGTGTGCGTCTGGTTAGAGGAGATTCGCCGCAGGGCTGAGAGGATTTGATGTCGTCGTATGTACACAGGTCATCATGTTCTACGGATGATCAGCATTTGTACGCATTTAGTTCTCAGCTGCAGCTGAAGGCAGTGAGCGTGTGGCATGTTGTGCATGTACATGCATTGCACGCGGCAATTTAGCTTACACTAAGGTCGCAGTAGCGTGATATTACTATCGACGTGTTATTGTGGTGTTAGCGTAGCTCGGAGAGATTAAGTGTACTTTGGACACAGAGTTCCTCGTGGTCGGACGACCTTGCATGCGAGTTTTGTGTGCTCGTACATGCTGGCGCATCCAGACTGTTACATCATAGCCATCTCAGCCATCAGCGAGCACGACATGCCCTCAGCTGCACGACTGAGCACCGCTTACTAACAGGTATATGGTAACGAGGTCATGGTACCGAGTTGTCATTGATGGAGAGCGCAGTTGGTAATTTGTGGTGTCATGGTTAGGGACTTGTATATTGCACGAGATCGTCTCGCGATTTGATTATGCAGGCAGGCGTGCACTTCATTGCAGGTATGTCGAAGAGGGTCAGGGGCATACGGTACTGATCTAAATATTATTTCAAAGGTTTCTTAAACTTCTATAATAAATTCAATCATTATCTTTGAACAAAAGAATTTATTTATTAACTGTTAAGTGCTTTGTTTAAAATTTATAACTATTCAAGTTTTAAATACTTTTACTAAAATTTTATGAAATTTCTTTATTAAAAACAATATATGTTACGTACCTTAAGCAATAAATCAGTAAATCGGTAAGGTCAGCCCCTAGCACCCCTCTACACAAGCTAATGCCGCCATTTTGTTCTATTGACTTAACTCTAAATATTCAAAGTTACCATAAGTTAAATAACAAAAATAAGTTCTTCTCTGCTACCATTAACATGTATTTTATTAAAATCTTCTAAGTTCTTATTTAAAAATAGCAATTATTCACTTACATTTATATTGTTCGCTCGATGTTAACTAAAAGTATTTCAAAGTTTTTTAAATAGATTCGGATTTTCTTTTATTATTATTATCTATGTACATTGACAACCAAACACGAGAAAAACACAATAATGCGCACTTCCTTACAGATACGAAATGATCCTTCTCTCTGTAAAGATGTGTTGAAATAACTATTTTAGGTCTAAATTTAGGATAATCTTTTTTGTAGTAGCCTGCGGCGATTTAGGCCTAATGCCAGGTCAAAATATATTTTCAAACTGACCTTTTTCTTGTAACATGTGGTGCAATAACTACATAGGCCTAAAAATTTAGGCCTAATTTAGGATACAGCCTTTTGTACCCTATGCGATTTAAGCTAATCCAGGTTCAAAAGTAATTCCAGTATAGACAGAATCAATTGTTATTATTATGCATTTTTATAAATATTCCAAAGCTGAAACTATGCCTGGATAGTAAAGGCATCCTTTAAGCAGGTAAAAAGAAATGTTTTCCTACTTGTGATTGGTCGGTATCTTATCTCTATATGACGTCGTATGTGATTGGGTCGAGAATTATTTTATCGTCTGTTGAAAATTAACTTGTTCTTAAAACTTGTATTGTGAGCAGGTGTTGTTTAATTAATTTTTAGCGACCTCAAATAAATTTTAAAAATCATATTCCGTTTAGGCTGTTAAGCGGTGCACGTTTCTGATTTGTATTAAAAGCTGTTTTATATTTTACTAAGTGTTATATCATTATTTATAATATAATACTTCATTGAGGATTATATTATTAATTTCACTAGAATTGAATTATAATTAATTCACTAGTTCATAAGCTAACCCCCAGGGCTCAGCATGAGCCCCACCCGCAAAGGCTGCCAACCCGCACCGCTGGTGGTCCGCCGCGTCCCCGCCCGCGGTTGCGCCCGCAGGCGCAATATGTCCGCGTAACCGCCGTCGCGTGCGCCCGCAGTCGCAATATTTCCGCGTACGCCGCCGCGTGCGCCGCAGGCGCAATATTCCTCTGCGAATTTATTCTTTAAACACACATACACATCACACACACTCAAGCACATACACACACACACAACACATGTCAATTCACATCACAGGCCCACAACTCCACTACACATATAACAAGTCATAGATTTAGTTAAAACATTTATTTTTCATTATACTAACTGGTGTTAATTTACTTCATGCCTATTGTTATTTGTATTTCGAACACACACACCTACACGCACACGCACACACACACACACCGCACACAAACACACATATAACGTTAATTTATTAAAAACATTTATTTTTTATTTTTTTATTATACTTAGTGTTATTACTTATGCCTATGTTATTATTTTTAGACACCTATGACACACATCACACGCACACCCCACCACACAACCCCCGCACCAGCCACACACACACACACATACGCACTTTACACACACGCACCCAGCCAGTCGATATTTTGTGCCTCAACTTTGGATGCCTCAGCTTTGATGCTAACTTGATGCCCTCAGTTTTGATTGCCTTTCAACTTGATGCCTCAGTTCTTGATGCTCAACTTTTGATGCTTCAACTTTGATGCCTCATTTGATGGCTCAACTTTAATAACTTAGCTTTGGTAGCGTCAGCTTTGTGGTTATCTTGATGACTCATCTTGATGGCGTTCATCTTTGATCACCCCCCGTATATTGATGTGATTCATGCTATAGAGTCAGTTACACTTACATTTAGACATTACACTTACACTTATACACGCATAGCACTATATTCTCTTATTCAACATACGCCCATACAACAATAGACACTTACGCTCTCCATAGACACTTACACTCACACAAACACACATAAAAACTAAATAATATATAATATATATTATAATATATATATATATATATATATTATTATATATATATATATATATATATAATATTTATAGTTATTATAATATTATATATATATATATATATATATATATATAGTATATTATATATTATTAGATTTCATTCGCGGGAATATTGCGCCTGCGGCGCACGCGGCGGCGGTTACGCCGATAATAGTGCGCCTGCGGGCGCACGCTGCGGGCGGGAACGCGGCGGAACGCACCAGCGGGTGCGGGGTTGGCTGCCTGGTGGGGCTCATGCTGAGGCCTGGTGGTTAGCTTATGAACGTGAAATAAATTATTATCTATTCTAGTAAATAATAATTATTCCTCAATGTAAGTTTTTATTATAAATATCTGCAGTATACACTGTAGTAAAAATAAAACCTTTATAACAATCGTATAACTTGTGCATCCGCTTAAAGGCTAAATGACTATGATTTAAAAATGAGTTTGGGTCTAAAGATAATAATACACACACCTGCTCAAATACGAAGTTTTAAAGAACAAAGTTAATTTTCAACAGACGATTAAAATAATTCTCGACAATCACATACGAGGTTCATATAGATAAGGGATTACCCGACCAAATACAAGTAAGGAAAGACATCAAAGTACAACTATGGCTGCAACTGTAATGTTTGAAAATATTATAAAAATAATAATAATTACATGATTTCTTGTCTATTCTGGAAGTTACCTTTGTGACTGGTCTTAGGCTTAATCAGCATGGGATACAAGGCTTATCCTAAATTTAGGGCTAAATTTAGGCCTAACGTAGTTATTGCTCCACATTTTACAGAAAAAGGTCAGTTTGAAATATATGTTGACCTGGGAATTAGGCCTAAATCGCCGCGGGCTACAAAAAGGATTTCCTAAATTTAGACCTAAGTTAGTTATTTCAACAAACCATTTTTAACAGAGAGAGAGCGTCCAGTTTTCGTATCTGTAAGGAGTGCGTTGTTGTGTTTTCTCGTGATGTATTGTCAATGTACATAGATAATAATAATAAAGAAATCCGAATTATTTAAACAAACTTTGAAATATTTTTTAGTTAACAGCGAATAATATAATGTAAGTGAATAATTGTTATTTTAATACGAGACTTAGAAAATATTTTAATAAAATATCATGTTATGTTTAGCAATAGAGGAGAGGTTTGGCATTCTTTTTTAATACTTTTACATGGTCAGATGATAAAGCAAGTAGTCAATGAACAAAACGGGTCATCGCTTGGTGTAACGAGGGTGCTAGGGCCTGACCTTACTGATTTACGGATTTATTGCTTTAAGGTACGTAAATATATATGTTTTTAATAAAAGTTCATAAAATTTTAGTAAAAGTTATTTTATAACATATAGTTAATAAAATTTTAATACTAACAAAAGCATAAGCAGTTAATAATAAATTTCTTTTGTTCTAAGTAATCGATTGAACTTATTAAGAAGTTTAAGAAACTTTGAAATAAGGTATTTAAATTCAATGAGTTGAGAGTATGTACTTTTGTAATTAAAACATAAAATGTTTTAAATAAATTATACGTTAAATGTGTAAGGTTTTTGTGTGGGGTATGTGTGTGTGTGTTGTGTGGTGTGTATAATCTGTGTGCGAGTGTAAGTAAATCTGTGTGTGTAGTCAATCTGTCGTGTGAACGTAAGTAGTCTGTGTGAATGTGTACAGAGAATCTGTGTGTGAGTGTAAAGTGTAACTGTAAGTGTCCTACTGGATAATGTTTAAGGTGTCATAGTGAATGTGTTATAGTATCAGAGTGAATGTGTGTTTAAGTGTAAGTGTGTGTGTGTGTGTGTTGTGTGGTGACGCAATGTGTACTAGTGTTAAATGTATGTTGTCTATGTAAAAATGTAAAGTGTCATAGTGGAAATGTTGTGTATAAGTGTCATAGTGAATTGTGTATAAAAGTGTAAGTGTTGTGTGTGTGTGTGTGTGGTGTGTGTGTGTGCGTGTGTATGTGTGTTCTAAATAATATAACAATAGGCCTGAAGTAAATACACTAAATAAAATTATAAGTAAAAATAAAAAACAATCAATAAAAATAATAAAAATAATAATCAAAAATCTTTATACCATTCTTCTAAAAATAAATAAAGTATAAAACTAAATAATTCCCAAAGATCAATTTATTTTTTGAATAAGATAAAAAAGATTTTTGGGATATTTCATTTTTTGGTTAGAGCTTAATAGCAGTACCAGCAGAGAGTTAAAGCAGCAAACCAGAGAGTTAAAGCAGTAAAGCAGTGAGTAAAAGCAGTAAAACAAATGAAGTTAAAGCAGTAAAAAACGAGTTTAAAGCAGAAAGGCAGTAAAACAAAGCATACCTAATCCCCTTGGTGGTTAGGTAACCACCTCCTATTGATTACTGATCGTTACTGCTTTTATAGGTATGTAACGTTAATAATATATGTGGTAAACATAAATCCTATGAGTTAAAAAGCTGTAAAACAGAGTTAAAGCAGTAAAATCTAGTTATGCATGTAATAAGCAGTAAAACTAAAGCTTACAATTCCACCTCTGGTGTTAGGTATACACCTCTATTGATTTACTGATGTTATCTGCTTAAGGTATTAAGTCATAATTTTTTAGAGTAGCAGTAAAACATAAGTGTATTTAAAACGTAAAACCTGAGTAAGCAGTAAAAACATGCGTTAAAGCAGTAAAGGAGTTAAAACAAAAGCATACTAATACCTCCTCTTAGGTGTTCGGTAACACCTCTATTGATTTACTGAATTTTACTGCTTTAGTATGTAATGTTAATGTTTAATAAACTTTTCGTACGTTGTAGTCAAAATGGAAGACTTTAAAGATAAAACACACTACATTTTATCTGATTATTAATATTTTTAAAAAATTTAATAATTGAAGATGAGCTAAGTAAAAAGTTATTCAAGTAAAATATAATGGTTAATAAATATAATGTGTTTAAATAATAGGTCTGTACTCGAGTTAAGCGTTTTAGGTTCGCGAAATGTTTTTAATAAAAATAAGTATGAATAAAAATGAATGACTTCTAGTGTATATTGAAAAGAAATTCTTTGAAATGTTTATAGTATGAATAAAAGATGATGACTATAGTAATATATTTTTTCAGTTCGCGCAGCGGGTCGCATCTGACGGTGCGGGCCTTCCATCCTTTGCGGGGAGGGGGCTTTCTGCGGCCTGGTGGGCAGCTTATGATCCTATGGTAAGTGTAACTGCTTACAAGATGAATCATCAATATAGGTTGTATCAAAGATGACTTCATCAACGATGAGTCATCAAAGATGAAGCAACAAAATTGAGCTTCGAGTGTGTGAGTGTAGGTGTAAGTGTACCTGTGCGTGGGAGTGTAAGTGTATATGGGTCTAGTGGTAAGTGTCTATGGCGAAGTGTAGGGCTTATTAAGTGTTATATAATAATGCTAACCTCAAGTGGGACATTCTAGCAGATTGTGTTATAACCAATCGATTCCTCATACTTTATAACCTAGGGAGACACGGTAGGCATCAATTCTAGCTCCGGAGTAGAAGAGGCTTTGAAAACAGTGACCCAACTGCTAGCTGGATATGGCACGAATGTATGGGCACGTCGGAGGAACGTGTTAGTACTATGTGTGCGAAGCTTGCTCTTTGACACTCAGGGGAGATGATTATGTGATGGCGACTGGCACTGCGGTCGGGGTGGCCTGGGATGCTATGTGGCACTTCACAATTGGGCCACTTGACACTGCATTGTGGTTCTCGGACCACATTGTCGACTCAGAACTAGCTGTATTAGCAGCTCTAGACGAGAAATCCACAGAACCCTGGCAATCCTGCCTCATCATACCTATCTAATATTCCATAGAAAACATAAATGAAAAGCATACAACCTAAAATACATGTGGCCCTCTCTGTCACCCTGGGGATGATGGGAGCGTTCATCCCAAATAGTAAAAGTTAAGTATTGGGGCAAGACCAGGATGGTTTCAACAGTTGGGGCATGTCGTAATAATGCTGAGCATTGAAAATTGTAAAACGTAGAATACAGAACTAAACAGTTGTGCAGAAAATTAGGGCTGGCCGAAAAAAATTGTCGGGATGGGGCCTAAAAATTAGGGTGGGCCAAAATTGAACCCATTGGAAGTCTCAAAGGTTGGTCGTGTGTATTTTGTAGCTTGTGAATAATTAAGTGGTATAATGTAAGTGCAAGTATCCTATGGGTGAGTGTAAGTGTCATCGTGAATGTGTGTGTGTTTGTGGTGTGTGTGTTTGTGTGTTTGGTGGTGGTGTGGTGTTGTTGTGTCGTGTGTGTGTGGTGGTTGGTGTGTCTGGAGGTGTTTACAATCAGGTTATGAGATATGGAGTTCCAGTACGCTATTGCGTTCACTGAGTTAGGGTAACACGCACAATATTACGGGTGGGGCACGAATATGTGAGTGGCCTAGAAAGATTGGCGTGGGCCAATAAAATGACCCAGTACTATATGGCAAAGGTCAAGGACTTAATATATCATTGGTCAAATCAAAGGTTAAGGACTCAAAAGGGCTTAAGCCCCTAAAGGAGACAATTCGTATAAATTACGGGGTCAAAATGTGAATTTCCAGTCATAGTTGTGAGGCAGGCACGAGTCAAAAGTTAATGTGCAGTGCCGGTGTGTCATAGGAGTTGTATTCAATGTGAGTTGACCCACTACCGGGTATCTGTCCCAAGATCTTTGGAGAAAGGGTGAAGGACCAATATAAAGGTAATAACTCATAAAAATTGGTGGATATGAACGCCCCAGACTCGCTGCACGTAGAAGAATCAAAAAATTACGCGATGGGCCAAAATTGAACGTCGTAGTAACATGTCTGAATTAAATTTGTGCGTATATAAGGTGTGGGGCAAGTACAATGACGTAGCGGAATCGGTCTGTTAAGGCAGATCGAATCGGGTGGTGTCGTCAACGACCTTCTTCGATATGGTTGTCGTGGAATGTGTGATAGAAGAAGCAGAGGGTTTTGCCCGAAAAAATTGGGGTTGCCCAAAAATTTAGGGTTTGCCAAAAATTAGGGTGGGCCAAAAAATACCGTGGCCAAAAATGACCCATGGATAGACCAAAGGGTTGGTCGAAAAAGAGGTCAAGGCCCAAACATGGTAAGGCCAAAAGGTCATAGGTCAGGTAAAAATTCGACTCAAAAAGGTCGCGGTCAGAAAAAGGTCAAAAAGGTCGCTGTCAAAAAAGGTCAAATATATATATATACATTCATATATATACATATATTATATATATATATATATATATAACTATTATATATAATATATATATATATTATTTATATACTATTATATATATAAATACTTATATATATTTATAATTAATATATATATATATTATATATATATATATATTATATAATATATATATATATATTATATATATATATATATATATATATATTTAATTACATATATATATATATATATAAATATATATATAGTATATTATATCTATATATAATATTATATAATAGTAATATAAGAGGACATATATATGCTTATATATATATATATAAGTATATTTATATAATAATATATATATATTAATATATGTTATATACTATATATAGTATATATATATATATCTATATATATATAAATATATTCATTATCTTAATATATATATATTATAGATATTATAAGTATATAATAATATATATATATATATATATATAATATTATATATATTATATATATATATATATATTATATATAATAAATATATATATAATATTATATTATATAATAAGTATATATTATATATATTATATACGTATATAATTATAATATATGATATAATATATATAGTATATATATATATAGTAATATATATTATATATGGTATAAGGTATATATAATGCAGGGAGCCAAATATGAAGGACTATTTTCGGGATGTGAATAAGAAGATTGAATTACTTTGAAATATCTAGTAATGTCAAAGACCTTTGCGCCACAGGAGGTCCGCTTGGAGTAGTACGTTTTATGTCATCAAAATTTTCTGTCATTGGCATCATTCTTTCGCCACTGAACCATACCTTTAAAAAGAAAAAATACCGATGGGCATGTTCAATCTTGGACATTTAAAGCTCCAATGTAAGTTGAAAATATGATAAGCGGTATTATATCTATATACATTATATCTATATACTATATAATATTATATAGTATTATATATACTATATATATATATATATTATATATATATATTTTAATATAATATATATATATATTATATCTATCTATATAATATTATATTTATATATAATATATATATATATATATATATATATTATATATAAATATATAATTAATTATATAAGTATATAATATTATATATTATATATATATTATCTATTATATATATATATATATATATATATTATTTATATATATATATTATATGTGTTGTTGGGCCAAGATATGTTAAAACTCAAAAGGGAGAGAGAGAAAGAAAGCATACGGAAAAATATCTCGAAAGAGAAGAAAGGTAGAAGAATCTAAGGAAAATATGAAAGAAGAAAAAAGTTGTTACGTTTGAGTATAGAATCAACTTTCAAGAAAAAAAAAACTTTCTGATAATTTAATTAAATGTTTCTCACATTTTTATTATAGGAAAAAAATCCCCCTTTATAAATTTAAATAAAAAACAGAGATAATTTATTATAAATTATTAAAAAATAATGTGAAGCAGAAAAAATTTGGCACAACGTTTCATTAGGGAAGAGATCATGTTATTATAAACGGCTAAATAGAATACTTCTTGAGCATTGATTGTATTGCAGAAGCTTGTGTTAAATTGACGCCAGAATCGTCAACTCAAGTCTTAAATCAAGATCTCAAGTAAAGCTCTTTGGGGTTGGCAAACCTCAACAGTTTTTTTTTTTTTTTTTTTTTGTAATTCCCCATGTATACAGCTGTAGATTGACATCAAGTGATCTGCAACTGAAGCTATCATCCAGAATTGGTAGGGATAGGGCGCAAAGTAAAATACATATATATTATTATATATATAATATATCTATATATATCTATATATATAATATATTATATATATATATATATATTTTATATATATATATTAGATATATAATATATATATATATATGATATATATAATATTTATATATATTATATATATATATATATAATATATATATATATATATATATATTATTATATTATTATATATATATATATATATATATATATGATTAAATATTATTATTATATATATTGTATATATATATATATATAATATATATTATATATATATTATATATATATGTATATAATCTATACGTATATATATATATATTATATATATATATATTTATTAATATAATATATTATATATATCTAATATATATTATATTATTCTCTCAAATTATTTGAATTTGAAATTCATTTTAATGATGTATAAAATCTGTAATACTCTGACATAGCCATTACTACTTCAGAGATGAGCTAGAGCTCA
This sequence comes from Trachelipus rathkii, assembly GCA_015478945.1. Classification (NCBI taxonomy): domain Eukaryota; kingdom Metazoa; phylum Arthropoda; class Malacostraca; order Isopoda; family Trachelipodidae; genus Trachelipus; species Trachelipus rathkii. The sequence continues at coordinate 13,213 of JABUQX010105212.1, forward strand.
GTTCATAATGCTTTTTCCTAATCTAGCAAGAAGCTTACAAGATTACGCAGTTGAGTTCTTGAATTTAATTGAATTTGTTATAACCATTTCTAAATCCACTTGCCCCTGTGACTGTAAAAGTCATGTTCCTTAGTAATCATATAAGTTCTTTACTTGACAAAACTGGTAGATAGCTAATTTATCTATACTTTATGCTGTAGGTTTACGCTTTGATAAGATATATATATATAATATATATACTAATATATATATAAATATATCTACTATATCACAATCATATATAGTATAGTATATATATATAATATATATATATATATAATATCAGGGTTGTGCTTTCAAGTACAAGTCTTTGTACTTGTAAGTTAGTGCATTTTTGAGTACTGTTGTGCTTGTACTTATACTGGTACTTGCCAAGTATCTAAACCAGTGTACTTGTACTTATACTTGCACCTTCTGTACTTGGAAATTTGCAAAGTACTTGCAACTACTTTTGGGCATTTTTACTGCTTTTTTTATTTTTATTTCTTTTATCATTTTGTTTTTACTTGATATTATTAATTCTTATATATGTATTCTAAATAAATTTCATTTACGAATACAAAGTATAATATATTATATATATATATATATATATATATATATATATTATATATATATATTATTTATAAATATATATAATATTATAATAATAAATATATATATATAATATATAATATAATATATATATATATTGGAGAACCGGATGGTGATTGATTGGATTTGGAAGTTGTCTAACAAAGCGTTTATGGGAGGTATAGTCGATGGATTGGAGAAGAACAATAATAGCAACAACAATAAAGGGTAACGGGGATAAGGTAACTGTAGTATTATAAAGGGATTAGTAATATTGAGTGTTGTAGGAAGCTATTATCGCGGTATTTTAGTCCGAAAAGAGTGCGTCCAAGTGATTGAAGGACTGATTGGTGAGAACAAGGTGCGTTTAGAAGTGGTAGAGGATGTTGGATCAAATCTTTACATTGAAACAAATGATTGGAAAAATGGAAAGAGAAAAGAATAAATTGATTTAGGTTTTATGGATTTGCACAGGCGGATGATAGGATTAATAGGGAAGTCTCTTTAGCAAGGTTCTAGTGATATACTGGTGTTGGTGGTAGTTTCCGAATGAAATAAAGAGTGGGTATATCGATAGTAAATAGTGTGTAATAATATACGAGTCGAAAGTGATTGGTTTATATGTAATGAGCAGAGTGAGGAAGAATGTTCTTAGTTCCATGGTTAATCAATTTGTAAATGGATGGGGTTATGATGAATTAGAGGGTGGGTGTGGCAGGGAATGGTGTTTAGAATGATTGCAGAATGGAGGGAGAGTGGGGTTCCCCTCCTATTTTATGAGGAATCAATTTGGTTTTGTGTGGCGAATCTGAAGAGAGTTTGAGAGGATTGGTTTTTAGAGAGATTTGGTAGGGTGTGTAAAAGGGGGGCTTGAAATAAACGAGATAAGAGTAAGGTATAGTTGTGAGTGAGGATGGTCTTCGGTGTGAAGTTTGTTATAGATGGTGAGCAGCTGGATAAAGTGTCTGGTTTAAATAAATTTAGGATTATGTTGATGAAAGGAAGGTTCATGGCAGAGTGTATAGGAAAAGTTTGTGATGGCAGAGGAAGTGGCTGGGTGCCATTAAATCCTTGTGGAATGTAAAGGCATAAGTCTTGAATGTGCTATGTTTTACATGAGGTTAGCGTTGTTACTCTGTCTAATTATGTAGTGAAGTGAAACTATGGTCTGGAATAAGGGTATAGATCTAAAGTAACAATGTGTCAGATGGACAATCTTAGGAAAGTGTTAGGTGTGAGAAGAAGTAATAAAATGAGGAACAAGACGTATGAGAGAGATGTGTGTGTGAAGAAGGGTAAATGAGAGAATAACTGAAAGTAATGAGATGGTTTGGTCATGTAGAACGGATGGATGATAGTCGGCTTGGTAAACAGATGTATAGGTGGTGGATGGTGCCCTGCGATCGGACGGCTGAGAGACCGAAGAAAAGTGATTAAGTCAGTAATATGAATGCCTGGAAGAGATAATATAGTATGGTTCATAGGAGAGAAAAAAGTGCATAATAAGAGTGAATTGGCAGGCTTTGTGAGGGGTATGGTTGTGGCCCACCTGGGTCCATAGGGATAACTGCCCATATTAACGAGATGTTATTAGTGGAAAGGGTCCGTCCGCTATCGTGAAGCTCTGGTGGTTTTCTGACGGCTTTGAGTCTCATTAAAAGGTATAAACGGGGCGGTAAGACTGGGCTTCTTTTCGTGCGTCATATTCTCTACTACTTTTCTGTCTCCAGTGCATGTTACCGCACTTACCCAGTCTTGGGAGAGAAAGGGTGGGTGATGATAGATCATATAAGTATATATATATATATTTTAATAATATATATATATATAAATATATATATATATATTACGATATATTATATATTTATAGGCAATGTTTCATAAAAGTACTCTGTACTTGTCTTGATACCATGTACTTGTTACTTGTATTTGTAAATACCTTGTACTTGTTTCTTGTATTGAACAATTCTAGAGTACTTGTACTGGTACTTGAACAAATTGTACTTGATCCAAGCCTGATATTATATATATAATATATATATATATATATATATTAATATATATTATATTTATTATATAATATATATATATAATATATATATATATATTATATATAATTAAGGTACGGAAGTTTCGAAAATGCCTCGCAAAATGAAATTAGATGCTGGCTTTTTGCGTTTTCTTAAAGCTGAGGATCAATCAAAGTAATAAAAATCAGTTATTAATTCATTTATTTAACCAGTAATTTTATTATTTTAATATTTGGGCAAGATGAATCAGTACTCTTCCTCTATTCGAAATAATTCTGGTCATTTAAATTTCAATGACATAATGGTCATGTAAAATCTATGCTCTCGATAAGGTCTGTATATTATATATAATAGTAAATTATATATATATATAATTATATATATATTATATATAATATAATATATATATATATATATATATTCATACACTCTATTTAAATTATTGTTTTTATATATATATCTGCTATATCTTTAAAGTAACCACCACTCACGGCCGAGAATAATAAAATAATAAAAAAGAAAAAACCATAAAAATGGGAAAACCCACACAATTCCTTCTAACGCAAATCCCTGAGGTGACTGCAGACGAGAACTTGAAGAGAGAGGGAGATTAAATATAGCAGGAAAAACAGATGATGGCTGAAGGTTCCACAAAAGAGATGTGGCTGGAAAAAAGGAGGCACCACAACGAACAAGCCTGGATTTCACAATATTCACACAAAATTCGTGAGAAAGCAGGGCACCCTTTGTGCAATGAGGGCGACGCAATGGTGGTGGAATACGAAAGGTCAACTCCCTCGATCACTTGCCGTTGTAGTTCCTATAGTAAAGAGATAGAGCACCAACATCACGTTGCATAGATAGAGGGTCAAGGGAGTTAGAAAGTAGGGGACAGTTTATTAATCTTTAAGCTTTAGACTCAACTATATCCAAAAGAATGGCGTAACTGGAGTCTCCCACCCCCAAATGTGGGAGCTGTACTCCATACAAGGGCGGATAAGACCCTTACATAATAATTAGAGGAACTATTAGGAAGAATAAAAAATACCCGCAAACTCAACAGAACTCCCAGCTTTTTTGATTCCACCTTAGCAACCGTTGTGATGTGAGGTTTCCAAGAGAGTTTATTGGTTATGTTCAGACCAAAAATGTTTATGTTGTCCCCAGATTAGACGGGAGAGCCGTCGAAGAAGAGAGGAAAATTGGGAGGTGTTTTTGAGAGGGAGAAGTGAAGAAGTTGGGTTTTTAACGAGTTGAACTTCACAAGGTTGAGGTGTCCCTACCGGGAAATCCCATCCAGATCAGCAAGAATAGAATCGGAAAGCTGAAGTCAAGAAGCAACTCTGGAAGCGAAAGAGGGAGCAGATTTGAAATGAGTGGAAAAATGGAGACTTGAGTCATTGGCATAAGAATGAATATAGTTAGATGAGAAGCTAAGAAGATCGCTAATGAATATTAAGAATAACGTCGGCGATAAAACAGAACCTTGTAGAACAACACAGTTAACACGAAAGGAAGAAGAGGTCGCTCCATTAACAAGTGCCGATATGGAACGATCTGAGAGAAAACTAGAGAAAAGTGAGCAAAGAGAAGGGAGAAACCCAAAGAAAGGAAGGAAGCTTAGAGAGCAGTGACGCATGCCATACCCGGTCAAAGACTTTGGATATGGCAAGCGCCACCACAAATGACTCATCATAGTCCCTAACGACAGAAGACCATAAATCAGCGAGATAGGAAAGAATGTTACCAGTTGAACTTGAATGTCGAAAGACATACTGATGATCTGAAAGAAGGGAATGAGATTCCAAATGATCCAGGAAATGAGAGTTGAGGATAGTTTCAAAGATTTTAGACAGAATACAGATTTGAGCTATAGGACGATAGTTAGAAGGATCAGAGCAGCTACCCTGCTGGATCGAGATAAACATACCCACGCTTCTAGCACCGATGGAAAATGCTAGAATTAAGGCATATAGAGTATAAACGAACGAGGACAGGTGCTAGCTCGGGAGCACACTCCCTCAGAACACGTGGAGGAATGCCGTCTCCGGGCCATAGCCTTATTAGTTCGAGAATCTCAGGACCCATGCACCGATCTGTATTGTAATCACATGCAACCATGGAACACCTGAGAGGAGAAGGAGTAGGATAGGGGTTGCCGGAATTGCCCAGGGTGAAATTAGATGAAAATAGGAGGACGAATAGATTAGCCTTTTCAGAAGGGGTATTAGCCACAGATATGTCAGAGCGAATAAGAGGGGGAAAAATAGAAGTTATTAGAGATATTTTTGGAAAGGAGTCAGAAATTTTTATCAGTAGGAGATCCGAGAAGGTCAGAGCACTTCCTTTTGGTGAAAGAAGTAGAATGGGATGAGTATCATTCCAATGTATATATGAATCTGTGTGGGTTGGTTTCCTATGTACTTTAAACTTTATATGATCATCAGATCTCATTACAAAAACATCCAAAAAGGGCAGATTTCCATCCAAAGACCTTTCCAAAGTAAAACAAATAGAAGGTACAAATCCATTTATCATAATTAACAAATCTTCCGGGTTAAATTTATCATACATTATCACAAAAACATCGTCTACAAATTGCACCCAGGTTAAGTTACAACTTTTGAAAATATCATCCAAAAAACATTTCTCTGTTGGAAAAAACTATCATCAAATTCAAAGATAGCATGATACAAAATGATTTTGATCAACTCTTTGATCATACCAAACTTTATAGAAAAATGAAAATCATTTCCTTCCAAAAATTCCTCCATAACGTAAGAGTTAAATTTACGGGTACATTGGTAAACAAAGAAACAACATCACAACTTACAAAGGTCTTATTATTAAAGTTCGTATTTACAATTTTTTCAATAAATTCTTGAGTATTTCGTAGATGGCAATTTGAAATATGTCCGACTATTTTAGAAAGCTCTTTTGCTACCAAGCAGACAATCTATAGGTAACACACTCGATATTAGAAACTATTGGACGTAGGAGAATATCTTGCTTACCTAATTCTGGCAGGCCATAAAAATATGATAATTTTGGTAGATAAGGCTTAAATAAATTAAACAAATCCGGAAAGTCCTTCAAAATATCTTTTAAACACCTATTGAAACAGTCTGAGAATTTTTCAAAGGGTTGCTAGTTAGTTTTTTATAAGTATACGTATCACTCAACAAAATTTTAATTTTATTTATATAATCTTCTTTATTCATTAATACGATTTTATTACCTTTGTCAGACTTAGTAATTATTATATCTTCCAATTTTTTTTCAATTTCTTTAAAGAAAAATAAAGACTTTTAGGAGTATTAGGGTTTAGAGCTTTCACCAAATGAGATAAAAGAAAACCCTTGAGACAACCCAAATCCGTTAGAGTCTAAAATTTTCCAGAAGGTGGAGTCGGAGTCGGTAATTTTCAAAAGGGTGGTGTCGGAGTCAGAGTCGGAGTCGGAGTCGGAGTCGGAGTCGGAGTCGGAGTCGGAGTCGGAGTCGGTAATTTTCAAGAGGTCGGAGTCGGAGTCGGAGTCGGTAATTTTCAAGAGGTCGGAGTCGGAGTCGGTAATTTTCAAGAAGTCGGAGTCGGAGTTGGAGTCGGATAATTTTGAACAGGGTGGACAACTCTGGTCCTATAGCAGCTGTTGTAGTTAGCCACAGTTCATATTTTTCGTGATAATTCTGCTGGCCCTTTTCTGGAATTATATATATATATATATATATATATATATATATATATATATATATATATATATATATATATATATATATATATATATATATATATATTCTCTATTACATATCTCTACTTTGTATCAATTTCTTTTATGCAATGTATAACAACTTATATATATATATATATAGCTATATATATATATATATATATATATATGCTATAACTGCTATCTTAACAACAACCAACCTTATATATGTAACCAGCAACCTTATACATATATATATAACTAATTTAACTTAACCATATACACTAATATATATATATATATATATATAACACTATATATATATAATATATATAATATGATATAACTGCTGCTGCTGCTATATATATATTCAATCCTCTCCCTACTTTCCGTTGAAAATTTTCTCACCATTACTTCTCGCCTATCCACTGCTATGCTGAGG
>JABUQX010105212.1:25000-42500 GCA_015478945.1 Trachelipus rathkii
GCAGGAAAGATGCAAAGGACACGTCGGCATGTTGCCAGCAAAGTACGATGGGGAGCGTCAGCTGATGAGTTGCATGATTAGTGGGTCTTATTAACCTTAGCAATTTTGTGTCAGAGAAGAATCGTCACTGCTTTGAATACATAATAAAGTTAAAGATTGAGAAGAAGGGGAAGTTATAAGATACGTTTTGAAAGGTATTGCGTAAAAATGTAGGCAAAGAAATTAGCATGTAAAGATAAAGGACAACAAGCAGTTGTTAAATATATGGAAAGTAATGAATGCCTCCAGAATGTGGTTGATAAAGAGGTAAGAGAGTTTTATATCTACAGCCTGTGAGAGTTTAGTACTGAAAAAGGGAATGAATACGGGATTCAAAAGACGGCGATAGAGTTAGAAACGGTGAAAAGGCATTAATTTTGTGGTAAATTAGGTGCTGGGTAGGAGAAAGGGTTGTGGCGCAATCAAAAGGCTAAAATGAAATGGAGGTGGCTTGGGAATGTGGTAAAAAAGGAGCGTGCGTGTCAAAAAAAGGGTAAAATGGGTCGAGGCTTAGGTATTAAAATGGATTAAAGATTTTAAAAAAGGCTCACAAAAGAAAGTGAAAAGTGCCATATAAATTTAAGTTTCTTTAATTTATTCTTATATTTTTATCGTTGTGGCCTTCTCTCTATATTTCCTTTCTAGTCGTTATAAATCTGTTGTAGACGGTCGGTCGTCGTTTAACCTTTATATCTATTAATAGTTTTGTTGCTTTTTCTCTAATTTACATAATGACCTTGTCTCCGTCACTTCATCATATATGAACTTCTGAGTCGACGAATGTACAGTTTACAACTTCTTTCATTGTAACTGGGTTTCGGTTGGGTGTGATATCCGATAGCAAACTAGCCAAGCTAAGTCAACATAATACCCCACACAACAATAACACCTTCAAAAACCTTTATCTATCCTTCATATTCTTGGTGTTTCTTCTTTCGTGAGCTTTCATGGAAGAATCACATTATTGAAGCTTCTAATAGATTGGGTGTTCTGAAGCAATTTCAAAAAATTTCAAATTACCATAGCTGCTTGTTCTTTATATGGGTGTCGTTCGTCGTTCGTCCTTTTATAGAGAATACCCCAAACATTTGTGATGATTCCATTCATCCAACGCTTCTTGACAAAGTGCAATCTAGAACTTTTCGTCTTTACAACTCTCCCACTCTCACTAAATTCGTTTTATCTCTTTCTACTCTTCAAGTTCTTGTTTTACGCTTTTTATGCTATTGTTATAGCAACGGACACTTTGTCTTCCGAACTCTCAAGTCTCTAACCTTCCCAATTGGGAAGGACTTGCACAACACGTTTTTCTACGTTGTCCAATTCTTTCTCTGTTCTCCATCGCTATGACAACGGACACTTTGTCTTCCAAACTCTCAAGTCTATAACCTTCCCAATTGGGAAGGACTTGCAAAACACGTCTTTCTACGTAGTCCAATCATTTCTCTGTTCTCCATTGCTATGACAACGGACACTTTGTCTTCCGAACTATCAAGTCTCTAACCTACCTAATTGGGAAGGACTTGCACAACACGTCTTTCTACGTAGTCCAATCATTTCTCTGTTCTCCATTGCTATGACAACGGACACTTTGTCTTCCAAACTCTCAAGTCTCTAACCTTCCCAATTGGGAAGGAATTGCACAACACGTCTTTCTACACAGTCCAATCCTTTCTCTGTTCACCATCGCTATGACAACGGACACTTTGTCTTCCAAACTCTCAAGTCTCTAACCTTCCCAATTGGGAAGGACTTGCAAAACACGTCTTTCTACGTAGTCCAATTATTTCTCTGTTCAAGTCTCTGAGCTCAGACGTAACTCCTATGCTATGATATTTTCAAACTGATAAAGTCTTTAGTGCCACTATGTTTATGTATATTTTTTAAACTTCCTTCAACTTGCATTCTTTTAAACGCCTTGTTTCGGGGCATGTTGGCGTTTAATTTGAGGCCTACCGCTTCTGATTTTTACTCTACTTTGGTGGAATTTAGTAGACCTTTTGACATGTCCACCAGAGTGTATATATATATATATATATATATATATATTAATATGATATAAATATATATATATTGGCAATGTATTCTTAAGATAAAAAAAAGAAGAGAAAATCAAATATATATATAATATATATAATATATTATATATATATATATATAGCTATATATATATATATATAATTTATAATATTATTTTATACATAGTATTATATATATATATATATATATATATATATATATATATTTATATATTTATAGGTATATGGGATCACTAACAGATCCACCATGCTCAGAAATTGTTAAGTGGATATTATTTAGCAAACCGATTAAGGTGTTTAAAACTTCATATGATGACTTAAGAAACACTCTTCCAGGTTATAAACCGAGAAATACTCAACCTATAAACGAAAGAAAATTCTACCTTAAGTAAGAAATCTGGATAATTTTCCGTTCATAATCTCATTATAACTGCTAAAAAGGAGTTTAATATAAATATTTAATTATTTATTTATGTTTAAATTGTGTTTTGGAATATTTTTAGTAGAATTTCAAAAAAAAAATTTTTTTTACTTATTTTTAGCATTTTTATGCTAGATTTAGCATTTTTTTTCCTATGGTATGTTAGGTTAGTTACAGGTTATGTTAAGTTACAATAGTACGTGTTATGTTAGTAGGAAAGTGCTTAAAAAATTGCTAATTCAATTATTTTTTATTATTATTATTTTATTGAAAGCAAATTAAAGTACTATATAAACATAAATTAACATTAAAAATCAAGTTAAATTCATTTTAACGATCATTTCGGTGGAAAAATGAAACGGGAAAAATTCCTAAATCTGAATTATTCTTATCGGAATTTGTTTCCAATATAATTATGTATTATTTTGAATATAAAATAATATAATTCGAATACGTCTTAACAAAATGCTTAGATATACGAGCTGCCAGCCTCCCGAAAGCATCGTGCATGTAACTAAAAAACTATAACAGCTACGGGAAAATAAATAACATTTTTTATTTCAGCAAGCAATTTCATCGATGAAACTTAAAAAAATTTATTTTATTCTAATATTTATTAATAACACCTTAAATATTAGTATATTTCTAGGGCTGGCAGCGTAAGCTCTCTTAACCTTCCATTTCTGCAGTAATATACGAGAGCAAGAGTTTAAAAATATTGTTTTTTTTATTATGCTCTGGAGAAAATGTTAATTTTTTTTTTATTTCCTTTTTAGGGGGTGCGAGCCGACGGAGGGACAGAGGTCCCCCCTGTCGTCCCCCGGTAGGCCGAGAAACCCCGACTCTGTCCATCTTTGTGGTTTACCCTTGGGATACCTTTTAGTTAAAAAAAATCGACATTTGGCAACCTTGACGTTCCCTCGTAGCGATGGAGCTCCTTCGTTCTTCTCAAAAAATGATTATCATACAGATTTTCCAACATCTTTAACAATTTTAAATTTTTCAAAGCGTTATTTTTTTTTTTAAATTCATGGATAACAATTGCTTCCTGATTAATAAAATTTTAATTTATTTTCCTGTAAGCTGTTATAGTTTTTTTTGTTTACTGCATGTTGCTTTCGGGAGGCTGACCTATACGAGCTTCTTTTAAATTAAAAGTCATTTAATCTTTAAAAAAAATCGTTCTATAATCTATATTATTATTTGGGAAAGTGTTTAGTTTTATAAAAAGAAAATTTTCTTACAGAAAATGTAATCTTGGTTTAACTCATATATTTTATAAGCTCTTTGGTATTTGGGTGTCGGGGGGTTCCTCCGCCCCTCCCCTACGGGGTATGGAAAACTCCCCCCTGTGTTCCCCGTCGGCTCGAGCCCCTAACATTGCCGTGTAAATACCTTTAAAAATAATATATAATATACTATGTCCCAGCCCCCCCCAAAAAAAACAAAATAGCCAATTTTTATGTTTAATTTTGTTTTATTTTGTTTGTTTTTTTTACATTTTCCTGGCTAAAATTTTACAAGGATTCCAAAAATGTATTTCTTTTCCTTGGTAGGCTATTGTAGTTTTTGGAGATAATGGATTGTAGCTCTTCTAGAGACTGGCCATATATATAAATATATATATATATATATATATATAAATATATATATATATATGATATATATATATATACTATATATATATATATATATTATATATATATATATATATATATTATATATATATATATATATATATATATATATGGCTATTTATAAGATGTTGACTCCAGGAACGAAATCAATAAAAATGTAACGTAATTTCAATGATTTGGAGGTAAATACATTAGTAAATACTGGATTTTCATGTAATTTAATTAAATATTAACAAAAATTGAAAAGAATTGTAACATTATAATTTTTGAGTCTCATTCACACCTATTATATAGTCTTAATAAAAAATTGAAAGTAGAAATTCGGTATTCATAGGCGTGCTTAGGCTATTTTATTTCAGTTTAAATTTGATGAATGTAATACTACGTTAAATTTATTGTGTAGAAATCACTCACTTGACAGTAAATAAATAATATTGAGATAAATTTGATAATTTTAATATTTTATGTATTTGATTCCGAGGGGTGGGTGCACTTCGTGAGGCCCCCCTCCACTTATATAATAATTACATCCTCCTACTACCTGAGTTACCCCCGACAGTATATGACTGGGATGGCTGTTCATGTGCAAGACATACGTCGTGTTGAGTATTCGGGGGGCGAGTTTTTTTTAAATAAAAATACCATAAAATTAAAAATTATCGAAAATCAAATAATAAAATGAAAGAACTAGAAAAAAATTAATTTATTCCTTTTCTCTGAAAAAACCTAAAAAATAATATGATAACTAAACTCTAATATAACCTTTACTTAACTTAATTAAAATTGATATTGATAATGATACTATTAGTAATATACATAATAATAATAATTAATTATTATTTATATGTTATATATAGTTATTAAGAATATGATTTTAAATATATATATTAATTTAAATATCTTTGTGTGTATCATTTCGAAAACATGATTTCTAACAAAACATGGGCTTGATTAAATATTATGCAAATTAAAAGTGTAGTGAGCAAATGTGACGATAACGAAAAGGCCCGAAATTCGTTGTTTTTCTATCGAAAATTTCCCCCGTATGATATAAAATGCTACTCATTCGTAAAATTACTTTTATATAAATCGCTGCGCGAGTGCATATCTAATATATATTTAGTTTTAGCAACCGAAATGGGCTTTGAACTCGACTACAAAGTGTATATATTAAAGCTTGAGATTAATAAGTACTAATTTCTGATATTATCTGTGAGTCAGTGTTATGCTCATTACCTGATTTACTTGGGCATGTGTGGAGTCATTGCTCTCTTTCTGCAGGAAGTGACTTTCTCTTCCGTTCTCTATTTATACTATTTGGATGAGTGGAGAATATGTTTCTTGTATTGTAAGCTCATTCAATTTTGTCAATTAAAAAATTGAACATGTTATAATGATTTGTGACTTATTAGTTACATTTGCAAAAATAATATTCGAGAGTTTTAAAAATATACACATCACACTTATCTAATATATTATATGATATAAAGTACCACTGACATTGAGACTTTACTTACATATAAATAAAGAAACTATATCTAAGATTTTATAAATTAGGGCATGAAGCCTATATATAAGACTGAAGAGCTACCATACTATGGTCAAACGTGACTTTATAGCTTTTTAAAAATATTCTTAGTAAAATAATATGTTTATACTGCCTTATAATAATATTATACTAATATATAATGATAATTAGGTGAAAATGGGTTTACAAGGCTATATTGTTTCTTGCACAAACGTAATTTAGTAATTTAAAAAAAAAATCTGAAGATAAACACGCAAAAGGGTAAATACAATGTATAAACGTTACGGCATAATATATTAATATTATATATATAATAATATATATATAATATATATTAATTATATATATAATATATATATATTTAATATATATATATATAATATATAATATAAATAATATAACCTTATTCATGTAACTATATGGCCCCGAAGAAGTATGTGATGAGAGTGAGAGAGCTTGTGGCAGTGGAGTGCCACATAAATTCTTTTCATCATAACTTCTCCTAACGATAACAATGTGTATAGTGTTATTAGAAAGTATATAACCTATATATATAATATATAATATAGCGTGAATAAATTCTTATCCTTTTTATCCAAAGATATTCAAAGGTACAGTGTATGTGTGCGTGTCAAGAAAACAGATCATATCTCATGAACGGCGACAGTATTGTATCTAGTTTAACGGAAAATGTTCAAATTGCTCCAATTCCTTACTGTGTCCAGCACCGAGTTTCTAAGTGTGCTGCTTCGTTCATTTTGTGACGTCTTCAAAAGGACCCTCCTTCTTCACAAGAGACCGCAATATAATTGTAATCAGATTGGAAATGACGAGTCGTTTTATGGATTATTACAGTGAGAAATAGAGAAAAGCTTACGTCATATAATGTTATTCTGTATTTGAAATTCTGTCTAAAATAAATATAATAAAAATCATATGTCATAGTTTTTTAAGCTTATTGTTAGATAAATGATAAATTTCGTAAGATATTATTACTAAATCACATTTCACAAAACAATGAAATTGATTACGCTTCAAAATTTCAATATAATTAAAAAACTGAAGCTTTAAAGTAATTAATATTGCCATTAAACTAATATATATATATATATATATATTAATAGTAATTTATATATATATATATATATAATATTATATATATAATAATTATATATATATATATATATATATTATATAATATATATATTATATTATTATATAATATATAATATAATTAATATATATATATATATATTAATATATATATATATATATATATTAATATAATATATATTATATATATATAATATATAATATTAATATATATATATATATATATATATTAATATATTAAATATATATGTATATATATTATATATATAATTGAGATTATATTTATTAATAAATTAAAACTTTTTCCTCACAATATATATATATATATTAAAACTTTTTTTACGGTCCAAATAGATTATAGAATATATATCTTAATATTATATATAATATATTAATATATATATATATATATATATTTCTTTATTGTTAGGCGACATCCACTCTTTCTCTCTTCTCTTTTCTATATATATATATATATATATATATATATATATATATATATATATATATATATATATATATATATATATATATATATATATATATATATATATATATATATATATTGCTTTCAGCTAGGTAGTGTGTGAATAGAGGTGAAGTTTGTTGCGGAAGGAATACCTACCAATTTGGAAGACGTAAATCATAAATTCCAGAAGCTTTGAATCCCCAAACTTCATATTTCAGAGAATCTACCACAGTAAGCTAAAGCACTAGAGCAACCATATTCCATAGATTATATCAATAGTTCAATTTTTTTTATTAAATATGCAAAACAATAACGAACTAGCGACTACCAATACTACTGTAAGTCCTTCTACTACTGTTTCTGATAATACTGCCATTTCTACTACTCCTGTGACTGACGTTTTAACCCCTAACACTGCTATTCCTATTCCTTTATCGACCCCGACCGTTACTGATTCAATATATGGACATGGTGCTCAGGGAGGAGCTGTGCCCCCCCCCTGAGGCCTCCCTGCCTGGACCTTCTACGGGTTATTTAATGTACGGAGGGGGTTTCATATATGCCAGTTTACACCCACAATCAGGGTAATTTTGGGATGGGAGTACAATATAGGGTTCCTACAGGTACTAATATAAGTTTGGGAGGTAGCAGTATAGGGATGCCAAGTGTCGGTCAGGCTCCAAGCTCTAGCAACCCGGCACTAATGACCTCAGTTGGAGTTCCTGCTTCAGGTACTAATGCTAGAGGCTTATATGAGGCAAATTCAATTTCTAGTAGTAATGTAGCTTCCGTAGGGCAGAGTGGTTTATTACAGAACACGGTTCCTCAAAGTTATGTGGCTATGCCTGGTACTTATCAGTACTACCAACAGCCTCCTCCCACCTTTCCTATCAATATAGAACCTCCTAGTAGTAGCATGAGAGATGGAATGCCTTACATACATAATCCACATAGACCATTAATACAGCCTATTACTGGTAATGTTCAGAGGTTATACAACAAACGTTTCCCAGTGGTTCCTTTAGTAGGCAATGATAAGCACAAGAATTGGTTAGGTCCCTCGTTACGCTCTTGGTTGACGAACGTTGAGGATGCCTTCCGAGCAGACAATGTCACTTCAGACCACGATAAGTTAGCCACTTATTCCCATTATGTAGATCCAAAAGGATCCGTTCGGAGGTTCATAGGTGGACACCATGAACTTAAATATGCAACTGAATGGAATGTTTTTGCTAGAAGGCTGTTAGGTGCCTACGATCCTCCGACTGTGGAGTCTACTTTTACATCTTTTAACAAAATAGATGAAATAGTGTGGGAATCAAATATGACCTTTCTGATGTTCGTAAATGAGTTAACAGTAGCCATTGACGACTATGATCGACATGCTATAGCACAGTATGGGGAAGGAATATCAGAAAAAACTAAACGTACTATATTATTTTCAAAAGTTTTCAAATACGCTTCTAAAGTGATACAGCCAAAATTAGTTGAATATTTTGATATTAATAAGAGTACTTTAGAACAAGTAGAGATATACATTGCTAAAACTGCTAATGCAATAAACTTAATGACTCCTCAAAAACTCCTTCCTCCACAAATGTAAAGATTAAACATAATTTTCATCAGGTTCAGGAAAATAGTAGACAGACACAAGGTGCCATAGAGAGACCTCGTAACTTAAGAGCTAGTATGCCTAAGTGTACATGGTGTGAAAGGTATGGTCATTTAACCAGAGAGTGTGTTTATGACGAATTCTGTATTAGTAGTAAATCTTATCACCGTCGGGGGTCTACTGAGGCTTGTGCTGGTGCGAATTGGGATTTCAATAGCCCAAGTGCTTTAAAAAGAGTAAAATATTTATCCCTCGCTCCTGAAGGGTCGAGAGATAGAAAGGTAGTTAAAAATAAAGCTAGGAGCGAAAGAGTACAGAAAGATAAAAGATGAAAAAGAAAAGTTGAGGCTTCTTCTTCTAATCCTTCTTCATTTTCTTACCCTACTACCTCTTCTAGGTATCTTCTCATACCTTTCCTTCTTCTAGTAATGTACAACGTCCCATGTTTAGACCTTCTTCGTCTTATGTCCCTCGTTCAATGTACATGTCCAATTCTCATTCTCAGCGACCTTCTTCTGCCCCTGTGCATAGTTCCGGCCGATACGTGCGACAGCAGATGGGAACTATGAACGAGGCTGCTGCTTACTCTCCTAACGACCAACCTGAATCCTCTTATGATACTTATCCTACCGAACATACTCAATATTATTATCCCCAAAATAATAATGACTCCACAATGAATGATACAAATTTTTAACGGGCGTTATGAATCCGACTTCGATTCATAACAGCCCTGTCCCTCTCGGAGTCATTCACGAGAGTATAAATTCTACAGTATCCCCTATGTCCTTTCTTATAGATGAAATAACTTCCTTACCACCTTCTTACATACTCACCACCTCTAACCATATGAAAACTGGAGTTTTATATGGACTTCCCTTCCAACTCACATACAACTTTTCCAAAGTCATTAACACGGTAGCGTTAACCGACACCGGAGCATCTCGCTCAATTTTGAAGGAAGGTCTTTTTCGGCAATTATATAACAGTGCGGAAATTAAAAAGCGTCCAGTTTTACATCAGCCTGATATTACACTAAAGTCAATATCTGGCCAAGAGTTGGATATACTAGGAAGAGTAGAGTTACAGGTATTAATTTGTGGTAAGTCTTTTAAGTGTAATTTTTATGTTGTTCCGGATAGTACGTCGTTCCCACTTGACATTTTGATAGGAACAGACACTTTAAAAATTTTACCGCTAACTATAGATGTGCTGCGCGACTGTGTACATTTTATTGGTAATCACGGTGAAATTAAGGAGATTCCGTTAAAATTAATAAAGAAGGGTACCAATAATGCGAAAGGTTCTCCCCTTCCTCTTAATAGTCTCCAAAGCCATTCAAACAACAAAATTACACATATAGGATCTGATAGGACTTATAGTCAGGTTTTAAAGTCTACATCTACCAAGAAGGACATAGAATCTACAGGTTTGGTAAGTTATGGTCCGGCTGTACTAAATTCAGCCAGAAATAAATTAAGAGATGAAAGCGCTTCTGTCGCTACCGGAACACGCGCTTTACAGTCTCCACCTAGAGTCTCTGTCAATACCGGAGCACACTCTAAATATAATACTGAAGACGTTTTGGTCTATACCGGAAACCGCCACCCTGCATATAGAGCCTCTGTAGGTACCGGAGATCCCTCTATACGCCCTATTTATCGCTCCTCTGCTAGCGAAGGCTGCTTGAACACTCATGCTCCCACCATGGGGGAGTATGTTGAGAAGAGTATCCCTGCAAAAAGGGGATGCCTTCCTACGCGTATAACGAATTTCGGTCATTTCGGACGGAGCACTGCTGTGCCCCTTCCAAATATAGCTCTTCCTGCCGCTTGTGATTCACCTTATGGTGAATATAGTCGGAGCACCGGTGTGCCTCCAACTATAGGAGCTCAATCGCCTCAATTTACATCACCTCGTGGTGATCAGGGTCAGTTAAATGTTCAAAATAGTTTGTCTAGAGGTAGTTATGCACAAAGTAATGCAGAGCCTCTCATAAATAAGACGAAATTTTCGCGTCCAGGTACGAATTATACAGGTAAGTACCGTAATATTAATAACTCCAATAGAACCACCGAGGTGTCACCTTTTACAGGAGCACCCTTGCTTCATAAATCACTTGATCGTCCTGTAACAAGCATTCCTAATCCTAGGTGGGGTTCTTCTCAGACATCATTGATTACTATTAATAAGCAGTGTAACTCTCCATAGACTCGGTGTCGTTCAGTCGTTCCTACTCTGGAACATACTAATTTTTATTCATCTCTCGAAGATGAGATGGACAATACCAGCAATATGAAAAAAAGATTCACGGCAGAAGAAGTAGTGCAGCAACAGAAGGAGTTGTTTAGTCATTATAATAATAATAATAAGCGGGTACATTTTCACCACATAAATGAGGTAAGTAATACTCCCATACACGATTATGAAAATACTATTAAACGTCCTTCCGATATTACTTTTTCTTCTAACAATTCAAATACATATCCTATTTCTTTACAGGAGGTTAATTCAGCTCTCTATCTTCGTCGCACCAGACCAGATCCGCAGAAATACCTGAGGATAGCCCAAATGATATTAATTCTCCTTTATCTTCGTCGCACCAGACCCGATACGCGGACAACATAGATGGTAGCCGAAGTTTTACAAATTTTACAACGCACCCGACCATATACTCGGATAAAATTTCAGAAAGCCGAGATGTTGTCATAGATGATACCTTATCTTATAAGTTGTATACTTCTTCGGACTTAGAAATATTACCTTACTCACGATATATTCTCCCTGTTATGGTACAGTCCAACATTGGTGCATCTCCCCCAGAAAATTTAGCACTCATTACTGAGAGTAAGTGATTTTCTTTCCTCAGGCACTCTTTTCTTTGGCAATACTCTTTCTACATGCCATAAAGGCAATATTTTACTAGAACTAGTAAATTTAGGCGCCGATACAGTTTTTTTTTTGACAATCATTGCCTACTTACCACAGCTTCTCCACTTCTTTATAAAACTACAGAACCATACGACATTAACACTGTCACAGTATCTAAAAATCTCTCAGATACACAAATTAGAGAAGTTTACAGAGAAATTTTGCTTTCTGAGTCCAGTAAGGATTCCAACAAATATGTTTTAAATAATCCTTCCCAATTAGAGGACATGCTTTCTTTCTTAGTTAAAAATAGAAATACTATTGCTTTAGCTGATGAACCTGTAGGAATTTGTCGTTTAAATAAATTTTCAATTAAACTTATAGCTGGAGGTCCAAGTTATGTTTATACTCGTTCATACCACCTTCCGCATAAATTTATGGAAGCAATTGATGAATGGGTAGAAGACAGTCTGGAAAAGGGTTACATAGAGCCCAGTATTTCTCCTAGTTCCTCGCCTTTACTTTTAATTCCTAAAAAGACTGGTGGAAAAATGAGAGTAGTAGTCGACTATCGGAAGCTGAACTCCCTCACCACACCGGATTGCTTCCCTTTGCCTAATATCACAGAGTCCTTGTCATTAATAGGCTCAGCACGCGTGTTTTCCTATATAGACTTACTCTCGGGGTTTTCCCACTTAGAGGTCGAGACAACGTCTCGTCCTTACACTGCTTTCTCCACTTCTTGAGGACATTGGCAAATGAGGGTGATGCCTCAAGGTGCTCGCAATTCGCCTTCTGTTTTCAGCCGTACAATGGAAATGGCGCTCTCCGGCTTGCTAGGGGTCGTTTGTTTGCTTTTTATAGACGATATTCTCATATTTAGTAAAGACATCCCTTCGCACTATTCTCATCTTTCTAAAGTTTTTAATGCTCTATCCAATGCTCAGCTAAATATAAAGCTTGAAAAGTGTTCCTTTTTCAAAAGCAGTGTCACTTTCTTAGGTTTTAAAATTAGTGAAAAGGGGCTATCCCATGACCCTGTCAAATTGGAAGCTATTAAAGATTTTAAAATTCCTCAGAATGTGTCTGATGTCCGTTCAACTCTGGGTTTCTTTAATTATTTTCGCAACATGATCCCGAATTATTCTTCTATTGTGCAACCCCTTACTTTGCTCCTAAAGAAGAATATTCTATTTTCTTGGCAAATTGAACAACAGTCCGCTTATGATTCTTTAAAGAAATTTTTACTTTTAGATCCTGCTCTTTCTTTCCCTGATTATTCTAAACCTTTCATACTGAGCACAGATACTTCAGATTTTGGTATAGGAGCTGTGTTAGCACAATTAGATGAAAATGGGAAAGAAAAACCATTGGCTTTCACATCTAAAATGTTAAGTAAAGCGGTAATTAACTACAGCACCACCGAAAAGGAAGCTTTAGCTATAGTACATGCTCTATCCAAATTTAGAACCATAATATTTGGTTATCCCCTTAAAATTTATACGGATCATTCCGCTTTAGTTCATCTCTTCCGACATAAACAGTTAGCTGGTCGTTTAGAAAGATGGAATTTAAAAATTCAGTCCTTTAATCCTGAAATTGTTCATATTAATGGTAAACTGAATATATTTCCAGACTATCTTAGTCGTCACCCGGTTCCTAATACTGGACATCTTTCTTCTTCTAAGGAGGATGAACGTGATCATAAGTTTTCTGCCATTAGGTTCCAAGGTTCCGAAGACCCTCCTATTGCTCTTGTCCATAATCTTATTCCAATACCTTTTCCAGACACTAGAGTTTATACTTTTTCAGATGAAGTTGTCTTCCATGAACAGAGAAAATGTCCTAGACTATCGGAAATTATCAGAAACATTGAAACTTCTCCTAATCCGGATAGTTGTCTTCCTCACCTTACTGTTAAAGGTATTCTTTATTGGATCTCTCCCAAAAATAAATATCTGCCCGAAGTTTCTGATTCTCTCATATACACCATTATATTTTTGAATCATAATACTCTTTCTGCAGGACATCCAGGTGCTGACCGCACTGAATACCGCATAAGGGAGAAGTATAACTTCCCACGGTTATCTACTTTTGTTTCTTTCTTCTGTAAGCAATGTACTTCTTGCATCGAAGTCAAAGGTTCGAAACCTCATCCAGTTGCTATTAACTCTTATCCCTTGCCTTTCTATCCTTTTTCTAGAGTTCATTTGGATACTATAGGTCACCTTCCGAAATGTAAAATTACAGGCGCTAAGTACATTTTAGTTTTTAAAGATGCACTTACCCGCTATTGCGAGATTTGCCCTGTAGCCTCTAGGGATGATAAAGTAGTTGCGGAAACTCTTCTTAATAGGGTGATATTACATCATTCTGTGCCAGAAATTCTTATCGCTGATAGAGCAGCAGAGTTCACTTCAGAATTTTTCAAGGAGGTCTGCAAAACGTGGAACATTAAAAATCGCACTATCGCCGTCAGACATCCTGCGTGCAACAGTCTAGTTGAAAGAGAAAATAGACGTATTGAGGATTCCTTGCTTCATTTTGTTTCTACGCAGCACGACGATTGGGGAAAATATATTGCTTTTGCGCAAATTTCCTTAAAATCCACTTATAACTCTTCTATCGGTAATTTTCCGGTTCATTTTTATATTCGTAGGTTACCCTATGATCTTCCTGACTACGTTTCCCCGTTTGTTAATAAGACACAGCCTTTAAAAGATCATTTATATGACTTTAACGCGGAAATAGCCGAAAGAGCTGCTGCTCTCCGCGAATTGGCTTGTCAAAAACTCGAAAAAGAAACTTTTAGAATCGCTCAACAACAACATGCAAAGGCTCCTATTCGTCCCATACGTGTTGGCGATTATGTATATATCCTTGCTGTTAAACCTCCCCATTTATCTCCAAAACTTTTCAAGAAATGGGTTGGCCCTTATCTGGTAGTAAAGGTCTTAAAATATAACAAATATCTTCTGCGATGTTTGGTTACTAATAAGGAATTTGAATCTCATGTGGATAATTTAAAAATTCTCCCCATGCCAATCGTTAAAACTACAGATAATAATCTTTCTTCCAGTTGGCAAACTTATGATCCTGTTCGGAATCCACCTTTGCCCCCGAAAACTGTTCAGCGTGGTTTTCGCTGGGCGACAGGTTCGTCGTCGTGGAGGGGGCCCTTCTTCAGATGGTCATTCTTCAGACGACAATGATGATGATGAGTATAATTTTAGATATATATTGCCTCCCCCTGTAACTACTGTACAACAACCGGTCCAGCAACAACGTCACCAGGTGAAACAGCAACAACACCAGGTCCAGCAACAGCAACGCCAGGTGCAGCAGCGACAACACCAAGTGCCACAACAGCGACAACACCAAGTGCCACAACAGCAACAACAACAGCAACAACAAGGACAGCAACATCAAAGGAACTTGACTCCCATTTCCCCTGAGTCTTCATTACCTCCTTCGGTACAGTCTTCTCCAAGACAGGTTCAACATACTCCACATCAACAAACAACCCAAAGAGTTCCATCTGATTCATCTTTGGTACAAGATCCCTATGGAAATTTCAATCCATATTTGACTCATTCTTTACGTAGAAATCTTTCTTATAGCTCTCCACAGCTTTCTTCTCCTTTCTTACAACCTAATTTGTCTGGTCAGAGTTCTGTTCATAGTTCTCCACTTCTTTCTAGGCGTTCTTCTGCCCATAGTAGTAGTCCTCCTTCTTCCCCAGGCCAACAACAAGGTGTTCGAGATCCTATTAGATATTATGATGAATATCCCAACATACAGTCTTCCCCTTCTTCACCAGAAGAAACCTTTGTTAAGGATGACAGACGAAGAGATCCTTCCTACCATCCTCATCCACAATTTAGAGGTCCTCGTGCAAATTCTCCAATGAGACTTCACAGTCATGCGAGACGAGTATCTCCTCCTCCTTTTGTTAATCCTGATTCTCCTTCTTTTCATTCAGTAGATCCTAATACTATATCTTGGACTCCTAATCCTAATGTCCGTTCTAGATCTGTTTCCGACATTTTTAGGCAGTTTCCTTTAGATGTGTCAAGAGACATGCCTCTTGAATTACCCCCTAAGCTTCAACTTAAACTTCCTCCTAAGCTTACACCTAAACTTCCTCCGAAGCTTTCACCTAAATTCACTAGTACTTTTGACTATTCCACTCCTACTTATTCACAAAGGATGTATCCTGTACGTAACATATTACACCCTTTCCATTCTACTCCTATAACTGATGTGTCTACATCATCTTCTAATATTCTTCCTCAAAGTTCTACTACCTCCACTACTGTCAATCTTACACCCAGTGGTACGGATCTTGCCAGCACTGGAGCTATACCAAAACCACGAAACTTAAATCATGTCAACAATATACAATATTATTATTACCCATAGAACACACATAAATAACTAGTGTTCGTCCTCATATTTATTCGATGGACAGTTCTGTTGAATTAAATATGTAATTGTAAATTATGTAAATAGTTTTATAAATCGAGCTAAATCGTGTGTTCTACGCGCGATTCCGATTCCATAGTAAGTAAGTAAATAAGTCGAAACTTTCGTGTGTTCTGCGCGCGTGATTTCGATACTTTAGCACGTAAGTTACATATACGTTACATATAAGTTACATATAAGTTACATAATCTTTAAGTGTTACTATTTTATCTTTTATATGTTTTGTATTCTTATACTTTTATATGTTTGGGTACTTTACCTGACTTTTTACAAAATGAATGAAAATAAAATAAAAATGAAAAAGATTAGAAAATTGAAAAATAAGAAACTATGTGTTATAATTATAAGCATTTTGTTGATATATGTATGCTTTTCATGTTTATGAACTTATACTGTTACTTTAATTAGTTATATTCTTTCTTTTCAGATGTCGATGTTAACTATCTTCTCTCATATTCATTTAATCATGCTTTGCTTTTGCTTTGCTTATTGTTTGTGTTTTTCATATTCTAATTCTGAAACCGACAGTGCCATCATGATTAATCAAGGCCTTATCATGGATTTTGAAAGCAATGTTAAATTTATTTCTGGCTACTTGGATCTACGAGTAGATTTAAGAAACTCTAAAGAGATTTACGATCAGCTATCAAGTTCAAAAACAGATGTAACCAACTTGCGTGAATTTTTCTTGCCATTCTTCAGAAAGAAAATTTATGCCTTCGAATCAACTTTCCCTGAATTTAAAGAACATACTTGGCGACCTTTACACTCTATTGATCATTTTCCTCCTACTTCTATTCCTAAAAGAAGAACCTACACCCTAGACCATTCCAAACGTCAATCCTATATTTCTCCTATATCTTATAATGGATCGTTGTGGAAACAAAATAATCACATTTATGTATATCAAATGGACATTTTGGATCGATATGCTTCCCATACCTTACAACAATTAAATTTTCTTTTAAACGATCCATGGATAAATTCATATTCTTCCAACACTTCTCCTCCTCCATCCCGGAAACGTCGTGGCTTGCTTGACGTCGATTGGAAATTTCTTCGATCCTTATTTGGTACTGCTATGGATGAAGATGTATAATCCTTGCAAAAACAAATAGCAGTCCTGTCTGAGCAATCAGATAATGTAAATTCTTTATTTTTAAGATTTAGAGATCAATTAAAGTCAAACACTAATTCCCTTTCTACTTTAACTCAGTCTAAAGATGATTTGAGGAATCAAACTCAAAATCTTCAATTAGCCTTCTCCTTCTTTAATGCAATAAATT
>JABUQX010105212.1:52500-60000 GCA_015478945.1 Trachelipus rathkii
AAAAATGGACATAGAAGGTTGAAATTAGGTGAGCATATAGAAGAGAATAAATGAAATAGAATGACGATGTTAAAATAAATGGCGAACCATATGGGCCGGAGCCGGAACTGATTGCGGTGCCAGATTGGATAAGCATAATTAACAATATCTTGGCAACGGGTGGGTTAGAGATATCGTATAGTTTTCAAATTTGGCACACCTTCTTTATATGTGGCAACATCGCTGCATCCAATGTTTCAAGCCGCTACGTCCAAAGGGGGTGGGGGGTAACCGCCCAAAAAAACATTAAAATGGACTTAGAAAGCTGAAATTTGGTGAACGTATAGAAGAGAATGATTAAAAGGGTATGATGATGTTATAATAACTGGCATATTATATGAGCCGGAGCCGGAGCTGGTTGTGGCGGAGCCGGATTGGAATTCTGGCTTCAACCACATATTAGGACAAATGATGTGTCTACATCTATGTTTTCATTGGTGTAGAACTCATTTCTGATGGTTTCAGAACCATAAAATGAATTTGAGGGCCCAACCCTTGGAGGGGCCACCCTTGAAAAAAGAAGAAAAACATAAAATACGAGACATAGAAAGCCAAGTTAGTAAACATGTACTTAGCACCAAAATATTGGTGTCCTAGTATATGTTTTCAATGATGTAAAGTATGAATAACGTAGTTTCAACACTCTTAGAGGTAACCGTGAAACCACACAAGGATCCCAGAGAAAAATATTATCTTTATTTTCAGAAAAAAAATCTGTTTCATTTAATAAAGTTTGTGAAAAACATTTTATTTTGATGAAAAAACATTCTGTTTTGGTAAAACAGAATGTTTTTTTTTAAAAAAACGTTGTAGTTTGGTGAAAAACATTTTTGTTTATGAAAAACATTTATTCTTTGAAAATCATTTTTTTAAAACATTTTGTTTTAGGAAAAAGTTGTCAAATTTCCATGAAAAACATGTTTTTATGAACCCTATAGCATTAAAGCAGTAAAGCTGTAGCGCAAACAGCCCCCTAGGGGCCCTCACCCATCCCTCACCCACCCCCTGTTTTACTGCTTTACCATACGTATTATTAATAAAAATATATATCCCTCCTTTTTTATATTCAAGCATATACATTTGTATTTCACATTACTCTTTATCTAAACTCTTTTAAAAAGTTAGACAAATAAATATATTTTAAATTGTAGCACTTAAGAGACATAGTGGTATACCGTATATATATATATATATATATATATATATATATATATATATATATATATATATATATATATATATATATATATATATATATATATATATATATATATATACTGGTATACCCTTTACCTTTCCGTGTTTGGTTGAAATATCCCTTATCTCTTAGACTTGTGTTTGCTCCAGTAATATTACATTATCTTTTCTCTCGAGACTTATTTTATCGTCATATTCGTTTTAGATTTGAACGTGGTAGAAGGTTGTGCTCTGTCTTAAAAGTGCTCTTATTTCACATGATGTATATTCCTACCGTTAGAATGGTTCGTCTTGATAAATACATCTCTATACGTGACATTGTGAATTGGGAAATCAATATTCCGAAAAGTGATGTATCCTCCTTATATAGAAGAAAGCCAGACGATTTTGCATATTTCAGATGTAGTGACCACTATGATTATAACAGGCGTGTTTTTAAGAATGCAGAAGAATTACTTTGTGTATGCCAACATGCTGAAGATTGGGTGAATGAACACTTTAAATCACACAGTATCTTAAATCATTGGGATATAGTTATCAGTGGAGGTGGAGACCATGATGGTAAGAGACTTACTTTAACCTTCTCTAAATATCTAGATACCAATATTATGGATATTAGAATATGGCAGAGGTGCGAAGATACAGAGCTATTTAACCCTACAATATATGGTTTCTACATTAGAGGCACATCCCAGATAAAACATATGGTTCGAGTTCGAGAGAAAATGTTAAATCAGATGCGTAAAACATAAATGTTAACCGATTATAATACTACAGCCCATTATATATTATACGAGGCATATTATACATTTAAAAAACTGATACCAAAAGATTCGGCAAATAAAATTAATCAGTTCTTAGCCTCAATAGAAGTTCCTAACTTTATTCGCCAGCTTGAAGAATCTATTTACGTGGATGATCCTGACCCAAAACATATGGTTTTGTCAGGGCGAGAACTTGTCACGTATGTGCTCAGGGATAAAATTGAAGAATTGAAAAAGTATCTTAGATGTAATGACGAGGATGACTGGCATTTGTGTAAAGATTTGGAGCGTTTAAATCGTAATGAGGATTCGTAAACCAGTATTCATGTAAGGAACATATATATATATATATATATATATATATATATATATATATATATATTTATATATATTTATATATAAATATATAAATATATATACTAAAAATATATATATATATAAAAAATATATATATATATATATATATATATATATATATATATATATATATATATATATATATATATATATATATATATATATATATATATATATATATATATATATATGGGATTATTATTATTATTTTTATTATTATTATTATTATTATTATTATTATTATTATTATTATTATTATTATTATTATTATTATTATTATTATTATTATTATTATTATTATTATTATTATTATTATTTATTTCTGTGTTATTGTAGTGTTTTGTTTTGTCTAAAATCGTTTTACACATTGATAATTATGAATGTAGACCTCTTTTGTATACATGTATTATCAGGTTAGTTTGTATATGCCTATTCCTTCTGTAACCAGGTTTGTCGTTGTCGATGTAAGACGTGATTATATGGAATTTCTGAGTTAATAAGGAGGATATGTTGTAATCTTGTTTACTTTCTTGTGATTGGTAGATAAAAATATCTATAGATTTGAAGCTGTTTTTATATACAAAGTTTCTTATTCAGTAAGACATTTCCAGTTGTGCATCCACCATGTCGTCTCTCTGTACATCAAAGCTTGTGGGGGAAATCTATAAGAGGACCTTTCTTATTCCTGACGATGTATCTTTTATATTTATTCGAAAACCGAATGGAGAGCGATACATTGCTTGTATTCCAGCTGGAGGTGCAAATAATAGACCATTGTTCATTTCTGTTGAAGAACTCAGCAGGATCATTGATGCAATAGAAGAATGGGTAAAGGCTATGTATATATCATCTGATACTCCGATTCATAGGGAAATAGCCTTTAGCAGATATGGTGATAGGGGTACGGGTAGAATAGATTTTCTTTTCACTTCATGTGAACATGTTAAAAGTATTGATGTGCGTACCTATTGGAAATCCTATTCAGATACCACAATCATATGTACACGTATATAATTCACCATTCATTCCGCTGCTATTACAGCATTGATCAAAATAAAAAAAAGAATTAGCAGTTCATCTAGAAGACGTTGACATACTTGATGAATTAATACATCTAGCATACGGGTTGTTCTATAGAATTTACAATGAAGTATGGGGATTACCTTATAATCGAATGTACAGAGGGATGTTAACAGCAACTGATGATAACACGTTTACTTCTCTCTGGCATGAGAGAATGCGAACATTAGAGCCTGAATATGCTGACGAATGTGTTTGTACATCTCAAGATATTTATTCCTATGTTATTTCAAGCGGCATAGAAGCTCTTGAGACTTATATAGAGAATGCACAGTTCCAACTTCATCCTATTTCTTCGGCTCTATGTATATATATATATATATATATATATATATATATATATATATATATATATATATATATATATATATATATATATATATATATATGTATATTCTGATATATTTAAAACGTATTTATTATTTAATTTTAAAAATAAAAATACCTATGTGTAAACTACATTGTATGTCTCGCTAATATATATATATATATATATATATATATATATATATATATATATATATATATATATATATATATATATATATATATATATATATATATATATATATATATATATATATATTTTATATATATATATATTTTTTTAATTTTTTTATATAATATTTGTAACTTAATGTCTCGTTATTATATATATTTATATATATATATGTATATATATATATATATAACAATAACTAATATATATATATATATATATATATATTTTTATAAATTTCGCTTAAAATATATATATATATAACAATATATGCTATATATATATATATATAATATATATATATATATATAAAAACCCATATGTAATATATATTATATATATATATATATATATATATATATATATATATATATATATATATATATATATATATATATATATATATATATATATATATTCTTTTTTCAGTAAAATTATTTAAAAAAATCTTGTTTTAACTTTCCTTACCATGCTAAGCTCGTATATAAGAACTTATTTTTATTTTGTGTTTCTACAAAGAGCTTATTATTATTATCATTATTTTGTGTTTATGCAGGAAAAAAACAGGGTTGTATATGATGTAATGTTTAAGTTTGCAAAAGAAAAATGAGAACATATAAAAAATGTTTAAGGTTTAATGAAAACTTACGTATTCAAAATATTAGAGTTAATCTTTAGTAAAGAAAATTAAAAAAAAGGAAAATGTGTCTCTAAGGAGGTGAAAATATTTAAAGTATGGAAAAGCAGAGTAACATTTTAATAAAAAGTTAAATGGAGTTTCTATTACAGATGCTATTTCTACTATTACTATTGCAACTACGAGTACTACTACTTCTACTACTATTACTATTACTACTCCTACTGTTACTACTACTACTACTACTACTACTACTACTACTACTACTACTACTACTACTACTACTACTACTACTACTACAACAATAACTCTCCCTTCTTCAATCTGCGTCTGTTCTAAAGTCCATCCCTTCCTTCGTGAGCTGTATACTTATATATATATATATATATATATATATATATATATATATATATATATATATATATATATATATATATATATATATATATATATATATATATATATATATATATATATATATATATATATATATATACGGTATACCACTATATCTCTTAAGTGCTACAATTTAAAATATATTTATTTAAGAGTAACGTTTTAAAAAAGTTTAGAAAAGGAGTAATGTAAAATGCAAATGTATATGCTTGAATAATAAAAAAAGGAGGGATATATATTTTTATTAATAATAAGTATGGTAAAGTAGTAAAGCAGTAAAACACGGGGCGAGGTGAGGGAAGGGTGGCTACCCCTGGGGGGGGGGGGCTGTTTGCGCTACTGCTTTACTGCTTTAGTGTTCATAAAAACATGTTCTTCATGGAAATTTGACAACTTTTTCCTAAAACAAAATGTTTTCTAAAAATGTTTTTCAAAAACAAAAATGTTTTTAACCAAACTGCAAAGTTTTTTTTTTTTTTTAAACATTCTGTTTTACCAAAACAGAATGTTTTTTCATCAAAATAAAATGTTTTTCACAAACTTTATTAAATTAAAGATTTTTTTTAAAATAAAGATAATATTTTCGCTGGGATCCCTGTGTGGTCTCACGGCTACCTCTAAGAGTGTTGAAACTACGTTATTCGTACCCCACATCATTGAAAACATATATTAGGACACCAATATTTTTATGCTAAGTACATGTTTACTAACTTGGCTTTCTTTGTCTCGCATTTTATGCTTTTCTTCTTTTTTCAAGGGTGGCCCCATAAGGGGTAGGGCTCTCAAACTCATTTTGGGGTTCTAAAACCATCAGAAATGAGTTCTACACCAATGAAAACATAGATGTAGACACCTCATTTGTCCTAATATGTGGTTGGAGCCAGAATTCCAATCTGGCTCCGCCGCCACCAGCTCCGGCTCCGGCTCATATAATATGCCAGTTATTTTAACATCATTATACCCTTTTAATCATTCTCTTCTATAAGTTCACCAAATTTCTGCTTTCTAAGTCCGTTTTAAGGATTTTGGGGGCGGGGCCCCCACCCCCCTTGGACGAATCGGCTTACAACATTGGATGCAGCGATGTTGCCACATATAAAGAAGGCATGCCAAATTTGAAAACTATACGATATCTCTAACCCACCAGTTGCTAAGATATGTTAATTATGTTTATCCAATCTGGCACCGCAATCGGCTCCGGCTCCGGCTCCGGCTCCGGCCCTTATGGTTCGCCATATCATTCTATTTCATTTATTCTCTTCTATACGCTCACCAAATTTCAACCTTCTCAGTCCATTTTTAGGTTTTGGGGGCGGGAACCTCCACCCCCCTCGACGTAGCGGCGTGAAACATAGGATGCAACGATGTTGACATAAATAAAGAATGGATACCAAATTTGAGGGGAATACGATGTCTCTAACACCTCCGTTGCTAAGATATGGTATTTGGGATCATTTGAAGTCGAATGAAACCATATAAATGACCCCTCGCTGGGGCCATGGGGACTCTGGTGTTTGGGAAAGTAACCACGGGAATCTCATTTTTGGGATGTTCTACCTCTGTTAAACACCCGTCATGATAGGTTTTTGATGAAGGGTAAACCGGTCACGAAAAACGCATGTTGGTGCGCTCTAAAACAATAACGGTTGAAACGTCACGCTCGAATATAGCTGCAATCGACTCGACTCAAAACATATTAGG
The DNA here is from genome assembly GCA_015478945.1 of Trachelipus rathkii. Classification (NCBI taxonomy): domain Eukaryota; kingdom Metazoa; phylum Arthropoda; class Malacostraca; order Isopoda; family Trachelipodidae; genus Trachelipus; species Trachelipus rathkii. The sequence goes on from JABUQX010105212.1 coordinate 59,171, forward strand.
CAACACCGAGGTCGGCTTCGTAGCTCCAGAAACAAAAATGTTGCACAGGTGCATTAGAAAGGGGGTGTAGGGGTAATATCTAATACTAACTTATGCTAGTAGTGATTTGATTCGATCATAAACCACAGGAATCGATTCAGCAGTGGCGATTATGTACTAATCGACACCAATATCGGCTATTTCCGTCACATACGATATATCGCACTAGAAGTGCTAGAAAAGGGGGGCGGGGTGCTAACTCATAGTAGGAAGCAGCTTAGCACCTTATAATACACACCAATCGACTCCCCATACCTTATAACATAGGGGTTGACACCAATATTAGGTGTATTCTATGACATATGATATGCCGTGCTAGAATGGCTAGAAAAATGGGGGTGGGGTACTAACTCGTAGGAGGAAGCATCCTAGCACCTTATAATATACACCAATCGACTCGCCATACCTTATAACATAGAGATATACACCAATATTAGGTGTATTCTATGACGTAGGATATGTCGTGCTAAAAGTGCTAAAAAAGGGGGGCGGGGTACTAACTCATAGAAGGAAGCATCCTAGCAAATTATAAACCACACCATTCGACTCCCCATACCTTAAAACATAGGGATCGAACTCAAACTCGGGCCATCCAGCTCAATATTAATACATTGCTAGAAATGCTAGAACCAGCTGAGGCAGCTGGTTCGTCTATGACGTCACTTCTAGCATAAGGTCCAAATATGGCTTATACTACTCCAGTGAACCGTCATCCTCAGAAAACTCCTGTTTGTTGTTCCCAGTCCAGCTGTCTGCGGTTGTGACCACATAACTGACCTTAAATAATGTTG
>JABUQX010105214.1:0-17500 GCA_015478945.1 Trachelipus rathkii
AAAAGAGAGAGATTGTGTTAAGTGCTAAAATCGCTTAGCAATCTAAATTTGCGACGTCATATATTATCTCGAATTTTTTTATTAAACAAAATTCGTAATTTTTTTTATTGAAATCGATGGAATGAGTGACTTTACAAAGAATAGGAAGTATGGACCCAGGGCTCGCGAACTTGCTCTATAACTGGTTTGAATAATTATCAAGAAATTGTAATTTCCTTATATTTTTTTAATTTTACATTAATTTTCACATGAGACATTCTCATTTCTTCATTATCAGAAAGCAGTACTAGTTCTTTTGCAACATCCAAGATGTTTGAAAATGTTTCATCGATGTTTGCTTTGAACTTGTTAGGTTTGGTCAACATGCTTCTAAAACAACCAACATTTTCACATATAATTAAGAGCAGTTGCTGTCACTAATTATCAAAACTGCATTATTGTATATAATGGAAGAGTGTAGGAGAATAAAATTAAATTCATAAATAAACTTATAACAAATTTGCTTTTGATTTCAAACTCCAAAAGATCTGAGTTTTTGAAGAAGGTTTAATATCTTGATACAATTCAGGCTCCTATAAAGCTACAGCAAACGCTTTAAAAAATTCCTCTAGATCGTAACAATATATCGTAATTTACCGCCAACCCTGTTTTGCCCATACGTGCGAGTTTTATCCATTTTGTGTCTGAAAAAATCTTTCCTAATTTTTCTATTAAAATATAGTCGCTCTTAGTAGCAATTCTAAATAGTACCGACTAGTTGCATTCGATGTGCCATAAAGTTTCAAATGTTAAGTACTTCACATAGATGAGAACAGCAATTAACATATAATGCCGCTGGATATTTTTGATAACTTAAACTCCTCTAAAAGTTTTCTTAATTGTTTCTACACCATCATATCGTTGTCCAATCAGAAAATCCTTATTTATTTCAGTTTCCGTAGTAATACCTCGGCTACAGATTTTACTCTAATGACTTTCAATAGCTGCTTAATTAACTTGAGGATTCTTTACGGGTTTCCAATAAGATCCCTCATTTCTATTAATGTATCCTCCTAATTTGTTTTGAATAACCTTTATATTTATTATTATTAAAAATTAAAATTTAGAGATTTTATGCCATCAAAAATATTCTATTGCTTAATTAAATAATTTCGTTTTCTTTTTAACACCCTACGGCCCTGTATATATATATCATATATTATATATATATATATATATATTATATATACTATATATATACTACTATCAATATATACTATATATATATATATTATATATAGTATAATATATGATATATATATATATATATATATATACGTATATATATATATAATAAAATTTATTATTCAGGTTGTTAAATCTTAATACTCAAAAAGAAGTTCAACGGACACTATTTGGCTTAAGCGAAGCTGAAAATGAGGGGCAAAGGGTTTGAAGACTGAATAATTTAACAAGTTTTCGTGGACGTGAATCGAGACTGAAAGAGTAAGAGGGAGGGAGATAGAAAGAGGTAAAAAAAAATGCAAAATGTGATGAAAGAAAGAGGGTAATGTGATAATGAAGAAAATAAATATGTAGAAAATTCAAGTTATTTTGAAATTTTTGATATAAAAGTGTGAAAATTTTTGCAAGTATTTTCAACGAATGTTCAATTAAGAATATTAAACTGTGATTTGGAAAAAGTTTTGCTAAAGTTTAGGGTCAAGAATAATGAACATAGAATTGCTAAGTAAGAATGAGAGGTTGTGTGACGAGACATCAGGGTTAAAAATTATAAAAAAAATATAGAAAAGTATAAAGTAAAAATAGTGTCTTTCTAAAATATAATAATTATCTTTAATAAACATTTTACAACAAAAATGTGCGACTAGTAATTGAGTTTGAATAGGAGAGAAAGTTGTAAATTGATAGTATTGAGTAAATACTATATCCGTATATATATAGTTATATGTATAGGTATAGTGGTTATATTATATATATATGTATATAAGGTATATATGTAGTAGTATAAATGTATAGCTAGGATAGTAGGTGATAAGTATATATATATAGTATATATATAAGGTGGATAGGCTCTTATTATAGTATAGTATAGCTATGATATGGTATGTAATATATTATATAGGGGGTAGTAGTACTACTATAGTAATACTATAAACAGTGAGCAGGTAAGAAGAATTTAAAAGTTTTAAAAATGAAAATCTTCCATATTAAGAATTTAAAAATGAAATTCTTCTAAATTGAGCATTTAGAATATTGAAAGTTTCAAAACATGAAAATCTTCAATTATAAATTAATTTAAAAATAGAAAATTTCCTAACAAAATTTTCCAAAAATGAATATTTATTTAACAGAGATTGTCCTCTCTTTATGACATACCGGGGAGAAAATAAGCGATTAGACCGAAAATTCGCTGAAAAGTTTAATGAGTCAAGATAGAATAAAAAAAAAAAAGAGAGATTGTTAAAATTTACGAGCACATGTGGGAGACAAAAAGAGGCAAGTGGGATTAACGAGATGGCTTCCAATCTGTCCACACTTTTAATGGATGAAATTATAAAACATTGCATTTACTCTGAGTGTGAAAGAAATATTTTTGAAAAATAATTTTTTTTAAATTAACAAAGTTTAAAAGAAATTCTTATTTTATGAAAATAATATTTGATTTTTTTTTTATCTAAAATTAACCGAAAGTCTAAAGGTTTATTTTCCTAATTAAATTTATTTATTTGTTATTATTTTAAATATTTAGTAGGAAATGACTTTAAAATTAAAATTTTAAAGCTTAAAGTTCCCTTTTTTAAAATTTTAAATATTAAAAATACTTAATAATTAATTTATAGATTAAAATCATTCTTCGGTCAGGGTAGATGAGCTAATTAATGATGGGAAAGATAGTAGGAAGAAGCCGCTTTAGGGGGAACAAATTTCCCCAAGTGGGTACCTTAGTACCTTGTCTGCCATGCATTTGCAGGAAGCTCTCTCTCTTATACTCGGGTATTCTTTTGGCTTTAACCCATTAACGGCCAATGTCCCATTTCTTGGGACGCAACTTCTATATCATGCAGTGAAATTAATGTTACTGACCAAAAAATTTCACATACTATTTGTCTGTTCATATCTACGACATCAAGACTATAACCCATTACATTAATATAGCACGAGATAATATTGTAAATTTTAATAAAGTCATCTGTTACGTTCTATGTCACTAAAGTTGCCAATTTTCGGTTAAAACATATCGTAACGTAATACGCTCTCAGTACGTGTTGCCTTACAGTGACGAGGTGTGGTTTACGTTAGTTATTCTCTTCATTAGTGCATAAAGGAACACGAAGATGTCCATAAAAGGACCGAAAAAATATTTCTACACAAGCAATATAGTACCTATTTTTGCCGTCCCCATTTTTGGGGACATTGCCAATATTCATTAAAGTACCAAATCAGACTATTTTTTGATAAATATGTCTAATCCTATCTTCTATATATATATATATATATATATATAATATCATTAATATATATATATATATCATAACGGTATTTCTGTGTGACGATGGATCCTCCCCGCCTGAGACCACACTGACCTCGTTGCGTTTGTTGTCCGGCCGCTCCGAGAGGGGGGGTGGCCCGGGACGTGTGTGAGCTTGTTTTATCCCATTGTCGCATAAACGAAGTATTTGTGGTAATGTATATAGGGTATATTCATTATAGTAGTATAGTATATAAGTATAGGTATATGAGGTGGTATATATATATATTATATTATAATATATAAGAAGAGAGAGAGAGAAGAGAGAAGAGAGAGAGAGAGAAAGAGAGAGAGAGAGAGAATTTTACTATCTTTTTTTGTTTGTTGCTTAGTTGGCATTTCAATCTTTCTTATATATAAGTATAATACTATATATATAAATATATTATAATATATATATATATATATATATTAATATTATATATATATATATATATATATAATTATTATAAGTATATTATATATATATTTATATATTACTATATATACTATATATTAAAATATATTATATACTAGGTTTATATATAATATTATATATATATATATATATATAATATTATATATATATATATATATATATATATATATATATATATATATATATATATATATTATAATATACCTAGCTCAATCGGTAGAGTACAGAGTGATGGCCAAAGGCTCGGGTTTGATCTCATAAGCCGCGGATCCTTAGTTAGAAATTACCAAGTAATAGGGTGGTCCCGTGGTTATAAAAAAAATTGGTGAAATTAGTGAGAGTTTGTTGAGAGGAGAGAGACCGTCCGCACAGGCGGACGATGTCAATGACGCCTCTCGAACGCAGGCAAGCAACACTGATCCGCGTAGGCAGGCAGTCGAAGATAGCTGCTGGACAGCTGCTGCCCGCGTACATGGGGGTAAAGGTATGTGAATATCCCGTATGCGGTGTCCTCTACTCTAAGTCCTCTACTTACAAATCAGCCGCTGCTTTGGTTGTTCGAGGATCGCCTCTCCAGGCAAAGTTCGAAACTATCATGCTGCAAGCCGCGGAATTAGGCTGCGTCAACATATGTCACCCTCGCCTGTCTCTTCGCAGGCATCTCCGCAGGGATTCGGTGTCGAAGACATACTGTTACGTTTCTCACGGACTATGCAACTCATGCGACTCAGAAATGTAAAGCTGCAGCGAAGGAAATTGCCTCTGCTAGGTGCGGCTTTTCACTGACCTAATAGCCGCAAACTGATCAAACGAGCTCAAGTCAGGAGTGACTGGCCAGTCGCTGGAATCTGAGCTTTTATCTGGGTGAGGTGAAAAATACGGTCCGCATTTTACGGAAAAAAAAGACCTTTCATTTGAATCGCTTCTTGGGAACATGGTTTCCACTCGGTGGAGGTATCTCGAGGCTGTGAACTTCAGCCGCCAAAAAGTATTTCCGTGGAGAGCTGACTCCGAAGATAAACCTTTTTCTAGAGATCATGTTGGCACTTCCGACGAGAGGGAGAGAGGTCCGCTCAGGCGCGACGATGTCAATACGCTCTCTGAACGCAGGGCAAACCACAACACTGCAACAATAAACATATTTTTGAAAGGAAGAGTAAGTGAAGAAATCAGGTTCGACGCAGGAAATCATTTGGTAAAGCCTATAGAATCCCGACGACGATGCGCTTACTGTGGGAAAAATACGAAACCAATTTGCTTTAGATGCAATGTTCCACTTCACAAATGTGTGTTTTCAGAGATTCCATACAAATTATAGTATATATATATATATATATATAGTATATATATATATAGATATACTATATATATATATAAATATGTATATATATATTATCATTTTTTTTTTACATAGTATAAATTAACCGATATAGTCTATATATATTATACTATATATTATTATATATATATAGTCTTGTTATCAATAAGAATTTATATTTATTCATTACTTGGAGGAAATATGAACAATTCCAAAATACTGCACTTTTTTTCTTTCTTTTGAGTATTTTCGTGATAGTGGCCAATCGTCCAATAAATGGACGTGTCGTGTTTTGGTACAGCCTTGGAGAATTTTAATGAATTAACCCGAGGCAGTCATCCTAAGGCCTATAGAAGATAAAAACAAGTGCCATATCATTAAAAAAAAATAGCAGCCGAATTATGGCCATTAATGGCTTAAAAAAATCCAAACTACTTTACACATTGCAAATGCAATTACAAAGTCAAAGCTCCTCCCATGCAACTGCTCATACTCCCTTTTTCTGTCATTCAATCCCTCTTCAACCTAGTCATTACTTAATGATAGCGAGAAATATGTAAATTTTAATAAAATCTATCGTGATTTACGTTCTATGAATCTGTTTCGGAAAAAAAAAATTCTGCTTCCGTATGAAAATAGTGAAAATTAACTAACTTTAGGAGGAGAAAAAGTAATATGACCTTAAAATATTTGTTAGCTCAATTTTTGAGATATGCTACAATATAATTATGTATTAATGAGACGCGTTAAACTTTAACTTTAACTCTCTAAGAGTTTTTGAAATTAGGTGTAGGAAGTACTATAGCTTGCGAAACTAATAATAAATACATTAAAATACAGGGAAGAGATAGTAAGAGGAAACCGCTTGAGGGGGGACAAATTCCCCCATGTGGGTACCTTGTAGCCTGTCTGCCACGCATTTGGAGAAGGGTTTTACTTATACTCTGGTATTCTTTTAGTTTCTAAAAAACCTCAATGAATTTGCACATTGCAAATTCAATTACAAAGAAAATCATAGATCCTCCATGCAATGGCCCATACTCCCTTTTTTGTCATTCAATTCCCCTCCAATCTAGTCGCTACTCACTGGTAGCGAGAAATCTGGAAAATTTTAATGAAATCTATCGTTATTTACGCTCTATGAAACTGTTACGAAAATAAACTTTCCTCTGCTTTCTTTCTAAAAATAGTTCAACTTAACTAATTTTAAGCTCAGAAAAACGAATATGACCTTAAAATCTTTGCTAGCTCTTGTTTTTGAGACATACTTCAATATAATCATGTATTAATGAGAGGCGTTAAATATAAACTTTAACTATCTACGTATTTTGAAACGAGGAGTAGGAGGTATTATAGTTTACGAAAATAATAATAAATACCTTAAAATACAAACTTTATGAAAGTTATAGTGACCTACTCATTTGTTTAATGACCTTTTTTCACTTACTTTTTATACGTCTCTCCCGGAATGTCTCTTTTTAAGGTCCAGCAGCACTATCTGAAAGTTTAGATATATTCCGTTTGCGCCTTTTATCTCGTCGTTTCTACCACGCGGAAATAGCCGGTCTGTGAGGCGAAATCGCTCTCCGTTTCATACTTAATGCACCTCGTGTTCGGGAAAAATTCCGGATGTGAATCTAGAATGAAGAAGATTTTGAGTAACATGGCCACACCCGGGGGCAAACAGCCTATGAACCACATTCCACATACTACCAGGGCTATCTCTCGTACTGTACCTTCTCCATTACCTTCAGCCTAGCACCCTCCTCTTCTGTTCCCTCCCACCAATCCAAATATATCACACTTCTTACTGTTGCCCGCGCAGAACTCCCAATACACAACGATATCAGATCAACGCTCTTTCTCCATGCTGACACCTCTCACATTGCAGTGAGGAGTTTGTCCTGAGACTGTTTCGTTTTTCAGAAAGATACTACGAATCCTCGAGCAACGATGATTGCCCAGTGCTTTATTTTGGCGTCACTCATAGCTGACAATTTCTACCTACAGAGCGTATGAACCTCTCAAATATTTTATCCCTCGTTTGATACCGAAAATTCTTCATTTAGTCAAGAACAAACGCATACGACGTACAAGCGAGGTCGAGCCCAATTCGGTCTATCTGTTACAAACACGCAGCCTACAGCTCCACAGACTCATCATGATATATTATATACTATATTACTAATATCTGATATCTACCTACTACACTCACTCATCTATATATATATACCTACTCACTACTATATATCACTACTACTATACTACACACATAAGAGCTATATATATTATAATATACATTACTAATATGTATATACGATTTATATACGCCTAACTATACCCCACAACTATATATATGATATACTCCTCACCACTTACGTGTATATATACGTAATATAACAATATACTACACACTACATATAACATATATATATATATATATATACCTAATACTATATATACAACTATTATATATATAATTACTACCCATACCCTACTACCACACTAACTATATAACTAGACTATCTATATACAACACTACTCTACACAACGCTCACACCTACTACCACCATACTAACTACTCATTATATACCAACCAACCTATATTATATAATATATATTATATATATATATTATATATATATATATATATAAATATATATATAATATATATATATATATATATATATATATATAGTATATAGTATATTATATATAATATATAATATATATATATATGATATATAGTAACATAAATGGTATATAGATCTTAAGAACCTCAACAGTAATAGTGACTAATAATAATATCTATATAATATATAGTGTATATATATAGTGATATAATATATATAGTATGATATAGTATATATATATATCTATATATACGATATGAATATAGGTATATGTTATATTATTAGTTTGATTATAGTATATAGCTGATACTATTATAGATATGATATATACTAATATTATATATAGTAGTATATATAGTGAATATATATATATATATATATATAGTATATATATATATAAATATATAATATATATATACGTATATATAAATATATATATATACGTTATGAAATATAAAATATATATATATATATTATATATATATATATATCTATATTATAAAATATTATATATATATGATATACTATATAGTATAGTTTATTATCTAAAAGTTTCAAATTTAAGCGTTTTAAAACTAACCCTTCAACACTCTATTTATAAGAACTACTAGACTTTAACATTTAAAATAATATTTGAAAAAGAGAATGAAGAATATTATTTTATGGGAGCTAGTTTACGTTTCGAAACCTATTCTCTACTCGTTTCCTCTTCCGAAGAGGGAAACATAAACGATAAACTAAACATTAAACATAACATAAACATAAACCATAAACATAACATAAACTAGGTTCTCATAAAATAATATTTTTTTGTTCCCTTTTTCAATATTATTTTTAAAATGATTTTAAAAATCTAATTAAATCATATATATATATATATATATTATCTATATATAATACTATATATATCTATATATAATATATATCTATATAATTATTTATATATATATACTTATATATATATATTAATACGTATATAATTTATATTATAATATATATATATATATAAATAAATATAATTTATACATATATATATATATATATACTATCATATATATATATATATATATATATATATATATTATCATATATATTTATAATATATATATATATAATTATATATAATATATATATTTATTATTATATAATATATAATACTATAATATAATATATAAGTATATATATATGTTTGTGTTTCTGTGATTTCTATAATTCTTTTTTAAATTAACTTTTGAATAACGTTTGAAAAACTCGCCTCGAGCTTTCAAGAATCTAAAATAGGATTTTTTTCTTCTTTTAATTATTCACTCACACTTGAATAAAGCATTTGACGAAGAATGGCTATAACTAATAATAATAGATAACTAATAATTAATACATATAGTAATACTAATAATAATAATAATAATAATAATTATAACAATAATAATATAAAATAATGAATAATATTATAGATAATGAATAATAATTAATAATCTTAATAATATAATAATAATAATAATAAATATAATATAATAATCAATAATAATAAGTAATAATAATAATAATAAATAATAATAATAACTAATAATAATATAATAATAATGTTGGTAATGCTAATACCAATATTGATAATATTGTTGATAATAGCAATAACAATAATAATACATAATAATAATAATAAATGAATAATAATAATAATATAATAATAATAATAATAATTAATAATCAATAATAATTATGAACAAATAATAAATAATAATTAATTAATAAGAATAATAATAACAATAATAAACAAAAATAATAACAATAAATTAATAATAATATAATAATAATATATAATAAAAATAATAATAATAATTAAATAATAATAATAATAATAATAAAATAATCAATAATAATAATACATAATAATAATAATAATAATAATTAATAATAGTAATAATAGTAATAATAAATATATAAAATTAATAATAATAATAAAATAATAATAATAATCAATAATAATAATAATAATAATATAAAATAATAATATGATATAATAATAATAAATTAATATAACTAATAAATAAGTAATAATAATAATAAACTAATACATAATAATACATAATAATACATAATAAAATAATAATAATAATAATAAATAATAATAAAATAATAATAATAATAATAATAATAATAATAATAATAATAATAATAATAATAATAATAATAATAATAATAATAATAATAATAATAATAATAATAATAATAGAAATTTTAAGACTGCTTTTGTTTTAATAGGTTTTACTTTTCGCTTTTAGTTTTCTAAAAAATTTCTTCTAATTTACATTTAATTTCCTTAAAATTATTCTTGAAAATATCTTCCAAAGAAAGGATATATATATATATATTATAGTATTAGTATATATATATATTATTATATATATACTATATCTATAGTATACTATATATATATATATAGATATATAGTATATATATATATAGTATATATATATATATATATATAGTATATATATGTCTATATATAATATGCTTGAGACGCATCTCTCAGCGAGAGGACACTGGTTCAATTCCCCGCGTAGCAGTTGGAGTTTTATCTACCTGGGGCAAGAATTAAACTCGACTGCGAGCACGTTGGTGGCGTTTGTTTGGGATAGTCGCCTTAAAGTCGGATTTCTTGGTGTCCCCGTTTTATATTCCAATCTGCATACGGGTAAGCACGTTTAAAAGGTAGTTAATAGAATATATATATATATATATAATATATATATATATATATAATAGTATATTATATATATATATTATATATATAGTATAATATATTAGTATATAGTATATATATATATATATTGATATATATACATATATATATATTATACAGACAACCATTATAGTATTTAATACTATGTATACTATATATATAACTATAGGTATATTATAGTAACTATACTATATATATATATATATATGGTATATATTTATTATATATATATTATATAGTATTATATATATATATATTATATGATATATATATTAGTCATATATAATATATATATATATATATATATATATATATATAATATATATATATTATATATATATATTACTATATATAATATATATATATTATATATATAGTATATATATATATATATATATAATTATAATATAATATATATTTCTATTATATATATACTATATATATATGATATATATATTTATATATATATATATTATACTATTTATATATATTATATTATAATATATTATATATATATATATAATATATATTATATATATATATATATATATATATAATATATTTATGATATATATATTATATATAATATATAATATATAAATATATAATATATCTATATATATATAAAATATATATATATATTTATATTATATATAATATATATATATATATATATATATATATAGCTATATATATAGTATATATATATATATAGTATTATATATAATATATATTATACTATAATATATATAATTATATATATATATATATATATATATATATATATATATTATATTAATATATATATATATAATGTATATATATATATATATATATATATATATATGATATAATATATTATATAAGTAGTAATGGGGAGGAATCTATGAGTGGTGACAGTTTGGTCACCTCTCCTGTCACCTAACGATACAGGCATACATTCTTTTAGCGACTTTTTAAAATCATTTACCTTCTTGAGTATTTTTCAGATGATGGTGCGATTTGTTCAGCTCCTGTCACCCTCAGGTTCCCGTTCGATTGTTCTCGAAAAGTATTAGAGAGGTAATCGCTTTCAAATTTGAATAAATTAATGTAGGTGTTAAACTGATCCACGCGAGTTTTGGTGACCGTAGGTCACCCTTAGGGGTGCTGCCCCCTTAGCGCCAAAGTCAAATTCGTCCTGAAAACCATGTTATTCTTAACGTATCGGAGTGAAATTAGGATGTGAGCTATGCCTGATGACGTAATCTCGTCGTAGAGCGACGCTTTCTTTTTATAATTCACGTCACGCGCGCGCGTGGCGTATGCGCATTACACATACACTATACATATTTTTCATATTATTATTATCTATTACGTCGAAGATTCGATTTCCGAGGAAATCGAATCTGAGTTGAAAAATGATTCCTGTAAGGAATCGTTACGCACTATCTGACTCGCCTCCCGCCGCGGTTTCTTCTTCGCATCCGGTTCTGACTCCGAACTTTGATTGCCAGCCAGCCTCCGAGAACTTATCGTATCGTGCTAAAATTTGAAGGGGTGTTAGATGATGAGGTAAACCTCATTGTATCGAAGTTAGGACCGTGGGTCCCTCCGAAGGGGACCCACCCCATAAAACTTAAAATTGATCGTATATAAGCTGAAATTCTGGTGAGAGGATTCCAGAGTATCAATCTAGAAAGACTTGTAATGGATTCTGAGGATTGGCTCTGGCACCGTGCTGGAGCCGCTGCGGTGCCGAGTTAATAAACATTCGTATAACAACAATGTTGATGTCTTTATATATGTTATCGAGTCTGTAGATTTCGAAAATAATGGTTTCAGAACCATCAATAAAAAGAAAATAAATAAAATAAATAAATAAATAAATAAATAAATAAATACAATCTTCTTTCTTTTAACGTTATTAACTTACAAATTTAGTTGTTACATCATCCTTATAAGCAGTAAATCAGTAATCAAACAGCCCTCCATACCCTCCTGTCTATTGACTAATTGATGTATGATTTATTGATCTATTGATCTATTGATCTATTGATCTATTGATTAAGGTCAATTTTTTACTAAAATTGTCATGATCTATTGATCTATTGATCCATTGATCTATTGATTAAGGTCAAATGTTTACTAAAATTGTCATGTTTTACACATACTTTAAATAGTAAAATCAGTAAATCCAACCACCCAAGCCTACTCATCCTGTTCAATCAATGAGTCTATTGAGTCTATTGAGGGGTCATTGATCTATGATTAAGGTCAGAATTTTTTCTAATTTGTAACGTTTACATACCCGAGTACAATCAATAACATCCGGTAATCAACCAACAATCCAGCAGCCTCCTTCCAGGCGTGATCTTATTGATCAATGATCTATTGATCTATTGATCTATTGATTCAAGTCAAATTTTTACTAAAACTTTCAAAAAATTTACATACCCTAAATCAGTAAAATCAAACCACCATTCCACCACCCTCCTGTCCAGTTGTGACTATTGATCTATTTGATCTATTGATTCAAGTCACATTTCGAGTCTCATTTTGGATAAAACATAACATAAAATCAAGTTTTTAACATAAAGATGATGCAATATATGTTTGACGTAAACAAGATTCCATCATTAAATAAAGCTTACTTGCATCATCTGAACTATGACTATAACCCCCAACGACAAAACATAGCACATCTTAAACAGGAATAAACTGGTAACGTTAACAAAGTTCCATACTTAACACCGGTAAAGTAACTAACAATTCACACAAAGACGTAGCCATTTACACCTTGTCAGCATGTTCTAAACATAACAATGTAATTTTATCATTAACATGGTAATGTTTAACTAACATTTATGCACTACTGTGTACTTACATAGCAGAGCAAGCGAAAGTAATGCATTCGTCTCAAAGTCTTTAGCATAACCAGAACTAACATAATCATAATATAGCAATGCTCAAAACCTCGAGCACTTTTAAGCAATGAATAGAACTGCTAACATTACCAAAGGTCGCCAAACCTTAAACAGTAAAGAGTAACTACAAGGCCATAACAAAACATTAATCCATTCCACACTTTATAACATCTCACCCAGCATGACAATATTAATATTTAACCATTAACATAGTACTATTTACCAAAATTTATCATAGACTGACTAACAATCATAATTTCTAACGTTAAAGACATACAAGTAAAGTTTTACCCCCAGTAAAGCTAAACTATGAACATAACATACTTAACCCACAACAATACAGACGAATAAACAGCTGTCATTTAACAACTATATCAATAAATTTTAGCTAAAAAATTTGGACTTAATCAAGTAATAACTGAAATCAATAGATCTAATAGATCATAGATCATGATATGGACAGGCTGGTAGTTTGGGTGGCTGATTTCTGTTTACTGATTTAAAGTAAGTAACAACATGACAATTTAGAAAAAACTGAAACTATTTTCGATTAAAAAGGTAGATCAAATTGGTAGATTGATAGATCAAAAAGTAGATCATAAAGTAGATCAATGATTGGACAAATGGTAGGTTGGGTGGCTTGATTTACTGATTTACCGATTTTAAAGTATGTAAAACAGTTTCGATCTCAGTAAAACATTTGACCTTAATCAATAGATCAATGGATTCGCTAGATCAATATTTTTCATGACAATTTTAGTAGAAAATTTGACCTTAATCAATGGATCAATAGAATCAATAGATCATAGATCAATAGATCAATAGATCAATAGATCATAGACAGTGAGGTGGCTTGGATTGTGGTTTTTGATTTACTGGATGTTACTGCTTTAGGGTATGTAAAAAACATAAATTTGTAAGTTATAAACGATAGAGAAGAATAATCATTTGTATTTTTTTATTATTTTTTTTTTTTTTATTTACTTATCATTTTTTATTAATTGGTTATGAACCATTATTCGAAATCTATCAGCCTCGATAACATTGAAAGACATCAACCATTGTTGTTATACGAATGTTTATTACTCGCAACCGCAGCGGTCCAGCCCGGTGCCAAGAGCCAACTCCTCAGAGATCCAATAAAATCTTTCTAGAAATTACACTCTGACATCTCTCAGCAGATGTTCAGGCTTTATAGAGCGATCAATTTAAGTTTTTATGGGTGTGTCCCCCTTCGGGGACCCACCGGTCCGAACCTCGACTACATGAGGTTACCGTGCATCATCTAACACCCTTTCCAAATTTTAGCACGATATCGATCCGTTCCTCGGAGGCTGGCTTGGCAACAAAGTCGGAGTCAAAAGCCGGATGCGAAGGAAGAAGACTGCGGCGTGAAGGCTGAGTCAGAGTGCGTAAAAAAACTATTCCTTACAGGAATCGTTTTTCAACTCAGATTCAATTTCTCGGGAATCGATCTCGACGTAATAATAATAATAATATTGAATATATATGTATTGTATGTGTATGCGCATTACCGCACTCGCGCGGCGCAGTGCGTGCGTTAATTCTCGTCTACGACGAGATACGTCATCATGATACTCACAATCTAATTTTCACTCGATACGTTAAAGCCTAACATGGTTTTCAGGACTAATTTGACTTGAACTTGGCGCTAAGGGGGCAGCACCACCTTAGGGGAACCTAATCGGTCACCAAAATCGCTGGGATCAGCTTTAACACCTAGCATAGATAGATTCCAAATTTGAAAGCGATACCTCTTATACTTTTTCGAGAAATCGAGGCTAACCTGAGGTGACACGGAGGGTGACGAACAATCTGTCACCATCATCTTGAAAAGTATCAAGAAGGTAAATGGAGTATTAAAAAAAGTCGCGTAAAAAATAATATCCTGTATTGCCAGGTGAAAGGAGGGTGACAATCTGGTCAACCGCGTAAATGAATTCTCCCTTACTAGCTTATATATATAATAATATATATATGATAGATTATTATATAATATATATTATATGTTATATATATGTATAGTATATATATATAATATATATAATATATATATATATATATATATATATATATATTTAATATATAGTATATATATCATCGTTAATACAAACGTACTTTTTATATACTTTTAAACTTTAAGGTAAATATATATATATATAAAATTATAATATATATATATTAAATATATATAGTATATTATATATATATATATATATATATATATATATTATATCTATATATATATATATATATATATCTATATATATTATATATACTATATATATGCTAAACAATTATCTCCTTGGATATTCTTAACTTTTTGCTAGAACGGGTTAATTTTTTGCGCAAGCATTTCTAACAACTGGTGTGAAAAGAAAATAGAATATTAGTTATAAACCTATATATATATTATATATATATATATATATATATATTATATAGTATAGATATATATATATATTATACTATATATATATATATATATATATATATATATTATTATATTATTATATATCATATATTATAGCTATAATTATTATATATATATATATATATATACATATATATATATATATATATATATATATATTAAATATTTATATGTATATACATTTATATAGTAAATAATATAAATATATATATATTATATATATATATATATATATATATATGATATTATATATATATATATATATATATATATTCGAAAAATCATTCGCTATTACCGCTTCTTCTTTTTTGTTCCTAGAGAGTAAAATGAAATTTCCTATTTTTTTTAATAAGAGTAAAGAAAATGACTTACAATCTTAGAGAAAAAAAAAAAGAAAAAAAAAACGTTTTTTTTTCGAAATATATGTTTTTTTTAATATATTTTTTCTTGCTTTCTATGTTTGCTGAACAATGTTTTCAATATTTTAATATTTTCCTATATACTTATTTCCATTTTTATATCAAATTTAGAAATGGTCTGATACAGATGCTGCTTTTGTGTGCATGATTCATCATGGTCTGGATGAAACCATTTTTTCCTGGAGACGACTTTTTTTCCTTAAACACAGAAATGATACATTTTTATCTGCATCAAAAACTGATTTTAAATATCATTGGAAGATATGGAAATTGATGTCGCGAGAATTTCTTGTTGTATTTGTTCAATGCAAGATTCCGAAACAGAATAGTTTAAAACGACAAAATACAAATAACGAGATAACATGTTTTGTGGTGCAGAATTTTTTTTTTTTCAAAAACAAAGAACAAGATTTGAGAAAATAAACATTAAAAATAAAACGAGTCGCATCGCTAAAATGAAACTATTCATTCTCTTTTATAATTTTTATCAGGTGAGATGGTTTTAATATATCTATTTTTTTAGCAAAAAAAATATATATATACATTATATATTATATATATATAATATATATATATATATATATATATATATATAATATAGTATATATATATATATATATATATATAATATTACATATATATAATATTATATATATATATATATATATATAAATAATATATATATATATATATATATATACTATAGTATATATATGATATATTATATCATATATTATATATATCATATATATATATATATATATATATATATATATATATAATATATATATATATATATATATATATATATATATATATATATATATATATATATATATATATATATTATATATTTATCATATATATATATTATCTAATTATATATATTATATATATTAATATTTATAGTATATATATATATATATATATATATATATCGAACTTTTATAAACTGTTCAACAATATAAGTATCTTTCTACAGTAATAAAGGGATCTTAAATGTAGATGTTAAGTTTCGTTCGAGTTCATTAAGTGGAAATATATTCTCTTTTTTCCGAATTGATGATATTAAGAGA
>JABUQX010105215.1:0-5000 GCA_015478945.1 Trachelipus rathkii
CAAAACACTTCGTTCGGTTTATAAGTGGGTGTTTAACCGTTTTCGCATTTATCATTGAAAACGCTTTCGCGTTTTCATTAGCGCTAATATATATATATATATATATATATATATATATATATATATATATATATATATATATATATATATATGATATATATATATATATATCACGCATGTCACGCACCTTAGCCCCAGTAAGGTGCGTGACATGCACTGGAAACAGAAAAATAGTAAAAGAATAGGACTCAGGTAGAAAAGAAATCCCAGTCTTACCTCCCACTTTACACCTATTAGTGAGAACTCGTTGCTGTCAGAAAACCCACCCTAGAGCTTCACGTGACCGCGATGGACCCTCACTATGGCATTTCGTCAATGTGGGGTTCATCCCTTGGCCTAGGTGGGCATAACCATACCCCCTCACAAAACCCCGTCATTCACTCTTCTTATGCACATTTCGTCTCGCCTCTGCCAAACTCACAATTCTCTCCTAAAGGCATTTCTTTACTGACTCAATCCAATTTTTATTCGGTCTTCCAGCCGGTCGATTCCCAACACACCACCACTATACATCCGCTTAACCAACCGACTATCATTCATCCTTTCCATATGACCAAACCATCTCAACCTACTTCCATTTATTTTCTCATTTATCCCTTTCTTCACACCACACAACTCTCTAATACGTTCATTCCTCATTTTACAAACTTTTCTCATTCCTAACACGCCCCTAAGATTGTTCATTTGAACACATTGTAATTTAGGTACATGCCTCTTATTCCAGACCATAGTCTCACTACTACATTAACACAGGTAACAACATATCCTCATGTAAGACCCTAGCGCACTCAAGACTTTGTCCCTTTACATCCACCAACGATTTAATTACTCCAGCCACCTTCCTGCCATTCACAACTTTTCCACTACGCTCTGCCTCATCCGTTCCCTTTTCATCCAACATATATCCTAAATATTTAAACTTAGAGACTTGTTCCAGCTGCTCACCATCTAAAATAACCACACCGAGAACTGTCCTCACTCTCAACATAACCTTACTCTTATCTACGTTTAATTTCAAACTCCTCATTTTACACAACCTGCCAAATATCTCTACCAATTCTCTTTTCAGATTCACCGCACAAAATCATCCTCATATAATGAGTAGGGCACACTCCACTCTCTTCCATTCTCCATCATTTCCTGCCACGACTACGTCTAATTCTACGAAAACCCCAATATATTCAAATAGAATAACGAAGAAAACATAACACATTACTGCCTTACTTCGCTATTAACTTCTTTTCTTAATTAAGTGCAAAAACACTCATAAATATTATTATCATGATAGAGACCATAAATGTCGAAATAGAAATCACCCAACACCTTATGAATAATAAAGTTTAAATTTTTAAAACCAAAATTCTCTATAATATTTAAAAATAATTTTAAATTTTTTTAATATAATATAAAACTTTTCTTACTTTTTTATTTATGTTCTAAATTTTAATATAAATAGGTAACTAATATAAAGAAATTATTTTGAATTTGATATTTAAAGTAGGAATAATAATTATAATATAGTAATTAGTAAAGTAGTAATAATAATCATAATAATAATAATAATAATAATAATAATAATAATAATAATAATAATAATAATAATAATAATAATAATAATAATAATAATAATAATAATAATAATAATAATAATAATAATAATAATAATAATATTCATAATCATAATCATAATAATAATAATATAATAATAATAATAATAATAATAATAATAATAATAATAATAATAATAATAATAATAATAATAATAATAATAATAATAATAATAATAATAATAATAATAATCATAATAATAATAATAATAATAATAAAAATAATAATAATAATAATAATAATAATAATAATAATAATAATAATAATAATAATAATAATAAATAATAATAATAATAATAATAATAATAATAATAATAATAATAATAATAATAATAATAAAATTAATAATAATAATAATAATAATAATAATAATAATAATAATAATAATAATAATAATAATAATAATAATAATAATAATAATAATAATAATAATAATAATAATAATAATAATAATAATAATAATAATAATAATAATAATAATAATAATAATGATAATAATAATAATAATATTAATAATAATAATAATAATAAGCTCAGATTGCGAATCATTTGAATTAGAAATTAAAATGCTAAAATAAATTTAATCAACTGCAATTAACAAAATTTATATTAACAAAATCAAGAAATTTTATTCAAAGGAGGAGGATGCTAAGCAGAAAACTAATAACATTACATAAATATAATTTTATTTTAAAACATCCAATGATGTGAACTTTAAAAAGATGAAGTTTCTACAAAACATTAAAAATCACTTATTTCCGCATTCTGACCGTAAATTAGAAGCAAAATTATATCAAGTCTGTAAAAAACCACCACTTTTTTTAGTCTTTTTTATGCCTCCTTCGGTGGGCAAAGGCCGGAGGAAAACTAAATTTTACCGGAGTTAGGGAGAACCAGAGTACATGGATAATTGAGAAAAGTGGTTAAGTCTGTGGTAAGAGAGTTGGATATAGGATGAAACTGTGTGGAAAGACGATTCGCACGATCTCTCCTCAAATGAGGAAGTACTCAACTTGAGAGTTCAGAAGAGCATTATCAATTGAAATTGCCACAGAATAAGGATAGTGATGCAACAGTTCGACGGCAAGAAAGAGATTGAAGAGAGAGTTAGTGAGAGTAGAGGAGTTAATGAGTCGAAAAGACCTTGACTGCACCTTATCAAGGAGAACAGTGTCCGAGGAACCATCTCAGATATGTGATGCATACTCCATACTAGGACGAAAAACACCACTATATTGGAACAGGCAACTGGGGTGGGGAGAACAAGTTCCGGAGAATCTTCAGAGCAAACAGAGTCGTATTTATCCTTCCAAAGAGAATTAGGTTTTTGGATATGAAAGGATTTGAGGCTGTAAATTGGATGCAAATGCTCTAAGTCATTCGAGGTAAACGAAAATATATTTCATATGAATAATTTATGAACCTGTTTCATGTAAAGGTTTTAATATATATATATATATATATATATATATATATATATATATATATATATATATATATATATAGTATATCATAATAACTAATGTGATAATATGTAATCATAATATATATATATATATATATATATATAATATATATATATTTTATATATATAAATTATATAATATATATATATATATATATATATATATATATATATATATATATATATATATATATATATATATATTATAACCAACATAATATATATGTATATATATATATATATATATATATATGTATTTATATTCAATATCATTAATAATATAATAATATAATATATATATGTATATATATAATAATAATATATATATATATATATATATAATAATAATAATAATAATAATAATATATATATATAATATATAATAATAATCTATGATGTAAATATAATAATAATATATTTATAATAAAATATATATATATATATATATATATATATATATATATATATATATATATATATATATATATATATATATATATATATATATATATATATATATATATATATATATTAAATCTTAATCATTAAATGCTTCGAAAGAATTTCCTTTCTAAAATATACAGATATTAATATATGTTTATAGGTACCATCTGTAGCTTTTCCCCTCTTCTCAAACATATCTCATAAATTATTTCTTTTTTCCCTTTAATTGTCGTTTGACTTAAATTTACCTAAAAGGCCATTTCTCAAACAAAGCATCTTTGAAATCTTAGATAAATATGTTTATTTTCCTTCCCAAATCAAATTTTTTTTTTTTTTATTTGCATTTTTTTTATTTTTTGCATTTTTTGCTGGAACCCAAAACCTTTCTTTTTTTCTATTTCTTTTTAACTAAGAACTTAATTTTGCTTCAAGACTCACCTATCTGTCCTTTAAGAAATTTCTAATAAATTTCAAGATATAAAAATTGGTCATTCCCCCCTTATTAATCTTTGACCTACGCAAACTTCTTAATACCTTCTTACCTCAGATTTACTCCCACCTTATTGCTACAAATCCCCTTTTAATTACCTCTTTCTTTCCCCATAAAAATATGCTCCCAATGTTGTTAAAATCTTCAGTTGTCTACATTTTCAAATGTGCAGATTGTAATACCTGCTATATAGGCCAAACCAGCCTTCAATTACAGCTGAGAATATATAAACACATAGGCACATCATTTCGAACCAACTTCCACATACTTACCCCCGAAGATTCCTCTATCCGTTCCCACACGCACACGAATCTGGTCACCCCCTCCGCTTCTCTGATTTTAACATTTTACATTCAGCAACTTCTGATGCTGACCGTTAGATTTTAGAATCACTTTACATTAAACAATTAAACCCCCCATTGAACTCCTCCCACTCCTTTACCCCTTTAAGTATTACTTAACCCTTCACTCCATTTACTAACCTGACATTTTTGTATTCACGCATTCTATGCTTAATAATTATTTATATATAGATATGCACATCCCTTTACTTTATATATAATTTCGTGTTTAAATATATGCCTTTGCATATTCGTCATTTTTCCTTATATCTCTTGTGCTCTGGATTCTCAAACCTCACACCAAACCAACCAATATTTTTGTTGTCGTTTCCCCATAGTGATTCTATTCTTAGTTCATTTTTTAGCTCCGGATCTCTTAGCGGTGTGTTATTTATTTGTGATTAAAATTCTTTTTTTACTCCCATTTGTGATTGCAATTTAATTTTAATTTTAGTTCTGATTTTTCAGCTTACTGATTATGCATTGTGTCCCTTTTCCATCCCTTAAAACTTTTTGTAACATTATTCCCTTCTATATGTAATTGTAATTTTAATCTTAATTCTATTCTCGCCTACCATTTACTTATAATATC
>JABUQX010105215.1:10000-32973 GCA_015478945.1 Trachelipus rathkii
TTATATTGTAGTCTAAATTATAAAATGACCAATATTTAATAGTTTTCTAAATAAGTTTTCATACACTCCGGGCAGAGGATTGCTTCAAAAGAGAAGCAATACCCTACCTTTGAGTTTACTTTAGCTGTGTGCTTGCGTTTCCTTTAATGGTTTACTTCATTTAAAAACAATTTTTTTTTTTTACTTTTTCTTTTTTATTTAAAAACTTTAATCTACCTTAAAATTACCCTAAACCAAACTTAATATTACCTTAAACCTAATTTTACTACTTTATTTATGCAATTTATTATAGATTTGACAAATTGTCTTGCATAAACTGCCTCTGTTTAAGAGCAGCTTTCCTCTGAAATTTTTTGATATTTTTGAAAAGGATTTCGATCTATAAAATCGCCATTTTGAAAAATTTTCATAATTCAAAACCGTCATTTTTTGAAAATGTTCTAAATTACTTAACAATTTTTTATTTATTCATCAAAGTGAATTATTAGTGAAATAAAAAGTAATTTACCTTTAAAAAGTGATTTGAAAATTTTATTAAAGTTAAACTTTTTTTATAACTTAAACATTTTCGAAAGCAGTCTTACGCATGCGCAAAAAGATTGCATCACAATTAAATGAGAGGAAAATTCCAAAGGATTTGGATCGGTTTCAATTATTTTTTGTAATCGATATTTTATTTAAGATCGATAGAATAATCGATATAAATATCGTTCTTTCATTAATCGATAATAATCGATATTTTGTCAATAATTGTAAACAGATTGCTGAGAGCGTTGTGAAAGATTCTTCAAGATTGTTTTTTTTGTTTTTTAGGTTTAATTATTTTAATAATATAATTAATTGTAGTAATTAATGTTTAATAATAACAATAACACTGTGTGGTTGTGTTTCCTTTAAAAAAAATGGTTTATTTAATGAAATAGCAAAATAGTGTTTGAAATTAGGCTGACCCTAGGGCTGAACATCAGTTTTTGACAAAAGTTTTTTGAAGGCCTAGGGTAGTTGTAGGCCTATATATTTTTTTATTCATATTGGTGACGACACAATATCAGGCATTTTTTTTAAGTAAATAATTTTGAATTAAGTATTTTTGAACAAAATGGACGATTTTGTCAAATTTAAAAAAATGAGGTCTAATTTAAAAATTCGTATTACTAAAAGAGTAAATAAATTAAATGAATTAAAATCAAATGACTGTTTGGGTATTATTTTCTGCAAATCTCAAATAAATGAAATAAATAAATTGATATTAAAAATCAAAGAAATTGATGAAAGCATGATTGATGTTTTGATGGAAACTGAGCTTGAAGGCCTAAATATGGACTCTGAAATAGAAAGTCAAAGTGATTATTATTTAGAATTAGAAATTAAATTAAGTATTTTTAATGAATTTATTTTAAGTAAAGAGACTGCTAAGACAGAACCTAATATTTCTGATAGTTTTGTGGAAGCCTTAAATAACATAGATCACACTACTAATGTAAAATTACCTACCATGAGTTGTGCAGTATTTGATGGTGATGTGAATAAAATTAGTTTTCAAGTTTTTTTAAATCAGTTTATGAATGTGGTTGGAAATAACCCTAAACTTAATGACTCTGTTAAATTAATGTACCTTTTAAGTTTTTTGAGGGATTATCCTTTAAGTATTGTGTCTCATTTATCTATCATACCAGAACATTATAAAGTAGCATTAGAATTGTTAAAAGCTGAATATTTGGATGTAACTACTATAACAAATGACTTGTTTGCCTCTTTGATAGCTATTAATATAGAATCCAAATATGATAAAGATTTTATATCCTTAAAAAAGGCATTGAATAAAATAAGGGCAATTATTTATGATCTTAAAGTTCATAAATTAGATTTTACTATCTCAAAGAGTCCAGGCTGTTGTTTGTTGTCACATATAGTAGTAAAAAAGCTACCTAAAGTATTTTTGAAGGACCTGATAAGAAAAGTAGGGCACAATTATCCTGATATTAATGAAATTCTTGACAATTATCAGGATATAGTTAAAACCTTAATTAGTACTAGTTCTTCCTCTGAAAGAACAGTAAGTGCCAAAATCAAAAGCAAAGGTACAATTGTTACTACTCAAAAAGAAAAAACATCCCAAAATAATGCTACAAGTAAACAGCATTCTTTAGCCAATTTTCAAACCTCAAGTAAAGTAAAAGAGGTTGAAAAAAAGTGTAAATTATGTTCTGGGCCACATTCTTTAGGACTATGTCCTGTGTACAACAATTTTGAAGGTCGAATTAATAGAATTAAAGAGTTGGGGTTGTGTGAACAGTGTGCTGGTAACCATCCGCAAGCACAGTGTTTTGGTAATAATAATAAAATGAGGTTTCCGTGTAAATGTGGAAGTAGATCACACATACAACCATTGTGTAATGTAAATAAAGTGAGGTAGTAAATACAACGACCAATCATTGCATAACTTTTCATCAAAGTTTAGAGAATGAATACATTCCGCCTACTACTTCATTAAATATGGTTTTCAATGGTAAAGAAAAAACTTTAAGATGTTTGATAGATACAGCTAGTAGTAGGTCTTATATTTCAAGAGAAGCTGCTGAAAAACTAATACCTAATGTAAATAGTCTTCCTATAATAGAATATGAGGTTCAAACTTTCATTGGCTCTAAAATTAAAAGGTTTCATCAAACATTAATTGGAGTTAGAGTTTTTAAAAGAATAGTTTTTATTCCTTTTCTTATAGATGATGAATTAAATATAAATTATAAAGTAGATGGCATTTCAGATGTTATAAATAATATGAAACGTAATGGTTTAAATTTTGCTGATAGTAATTTTAATAATTCTAATATAAATAGTCATATTAAAGTAGATGTCTTACTTGGCATAGAAATTATAGACTTGTTTCCATCCTTTCAGACTGTACCTTTTGCAAGTGGTCATTGTTTAAATATTGGTGATAATAAATTAATTCCAATAGGTAATATTTATAATTTTTTAAGTAGAGAACAAATTGTGCATTTGGTTGAAACCAGAAAAAGTAAAAAAGTTAGTAATTTCATAACTCAGTCTAAAGTTGAAACAAATAATGCCATAATTCATAAAAATGATTCTGAATGTAATAACAGAAGGCTAAATACACAAGTGTATTTCGTGTTAGAACCATCCAAAAGTTATTTCAATCCCATTGAACAGTTTTTGGATTCTGATATTGACAATGGCTTGGAAAATCTGTTTAGCCTGGAATCATTGGGTATCAAACAGAACGAAGAAATTCTGAACACTGTAGATAAATGTCAAGTGCAATTATTTAATCAGAATATGATTTTCAAAGACAACCATTATCATGTAAGCCTTCCTTGGTATGAAGATAAAATAGAATTAGTTCCTAATAATTTTAAAATATCTTTAAATATAGCTAATAGAGTGTTTGATAAATTAACTCAAAATAATTTAATAAATGAATACAATAAAGTCTTTAAAAGTCAACTGAATGATGAAATAATTGAAAAAGTAAATATAAATTTTGATGATCCTTCAGATATTTGTAAATATAAATTCATTCCTCATCGCCCTATAATAAGGCAATCAGAACAAGTAACCACTAAAATAAGACCAGTTTTTAATTGTTCCCTTAAAAGTAATAAAACTCTTCCATCTTTGAATGAGGCTGCTTACAGTGGTTATGACCTCATGAATTCACTTTTAAAGCTACTACTTGTGTTCAGAACGAATCGTACTGTTGTCATAAGTGATGTAAAACAAGCGTTTTTGATGATAAGGTTAAAGGATGAAGTGGACATGAATAGGTTCACTTTTTTGTGGTTTAACAACGGGAAATTAGAAGCTTATAGGTACCTCACTTTAATATTTGGGTTTACTTCTTCTCCATTTATATTGCATTATATTATGAAATATCATGCTTCTAAGTATCCACATGATAGATGTACTGAAATATTATCCTCAGGCTTCTATGTGGATAATTTAATATTTACAAGCATGCAAGAAGAAAGTGAAATAGTAGGTATTTATCATCAATGTAAGAAACGAATGGAAGAAGGGGGTTTTGTCCTGAGATCTTGGAATAGCAACTCGGATGCTTTGCGTGTTAAGTTCAAGGAAGAAAACTCCTTTGTAGAGCATTCTAGTTGTTGTGAAAAGATCTTGGGATATAGTTTCAATGTGGTGACTGACTGTATGCATATCAATAAAGTAGAATATCTGGAGAGTATTTCAACCAAGCGTCAATTGTTGTCTGAGATTTCCAAGCTTTTCGATCCTCTTAACTTTGCTCTTCCTATTTTGGTTAGGGGTAAATTGTTGATGAGGCAAGTGTGGCAGCAACAGCAAAAGATAGCTTGGGATGAGAAAGTGCCTGGAGAGATACTAAAAGAGTGGTATAAACTACGCAATGATTGTGAAAATCTGGATACGATTGCAATACCTAGGAGGGCTCTTTCTGAAGGGAATAAGTATGGCTTGCAT
This sequence comes from Trachelipus rathkii, assembly GCA_015478945.1. NCBI lineage: Eukaryota > Metazoa > Arthropoda > Malacostraca > Isopoda > Trachelipodidae > Trachelipus > Trachelipus rathkii. The sequence continues at coordinate 14,468 of JABUQX010105215.1, forward strand.
CTTTTTTTGTGACAGTTCCGATAGTGTTTATGGATTTGTATGTTATGGAGTGGATGATGATAACAAAAGCTCCTTTATATTTTCTAAAGCCAAGGTAGCTCCTGCCAATAGGCCTAGGGAGTTAAGTATCCCTTCCCTGGAGCTGATGGGGGTTATTTTGGCCTTGAAATGCTTACCCAATATTTTGGAAGCATACAGTAATATATATTTTGAATTCATTAATATTGCTGTGGATTCACAAGTAGTTTTGAGCTGGTTATTAACCAGACAAACCAAAGTAAAATCTAAGTTTTTAAAAATAGAATAAATGAAATGATGCTAATTTACTCCACTTTGCAACAAGTATAAAGTAATGTGCATTATAAGTATAAATACAGCAGAAAATCCTAAGATTTCTTTAACTAGCTGGTCCTCAAAAGCTGTGTTAAAAGAGTTTGTCTTTCAGGGGGTCATATCCGGTCTGCCATCTTCCAATGATCCGCAGACACCTGGTCTTCTAAGATCCTATGTTGAGTGTGCCAGCCAAGAGTTCTACCTTCATTAATGAAAATGTTAATATATTAGAAAATACATGTATTAGTATTTTAGATCTAAGTAAATATTCATGCTATCGAAAAGTCTTAACACTGCCTGGATTTTTAAATGGCTTAGTAAAATTAAAGTAAATATTGTTGATTACCAGCAAAAATCAGTAAGGTATTGGCTTAAAATAAATCAAATTCAATCCTTTGCTAATGAAATTAAATTTTTGAAAGATTATAAACAAAAAGTAAAAGTAGCTTCCTTGAAAGACTCAGAAATTCCTCCCTTGGTTTTAAACTTAAATCTTTTCCTTGATGAAAAAGAAGCAAGGGTAGGATTAATAAGGCTCTTCTTATCAGCTATGAACAAGCTAATCCTATATTAATGGGAAGAAATCATGACTTTACATTGCTATTTATTAAATATGCTCATGAGCAAGTAAAGCATCTTGGCATTGGTACTACTCTTAATTACATCAGAAATCAAGGTGTGTGGATACCTAAGGGTAGAGCTGCTGTAAGATCAGTATTATTGGAATGCATTACATGCAAGAAGTACAATGCTCTTTCTTACAGGTACCCACGTTTCACTGACATACCAAGAACACACATGAATCTTATAAAACCTTACCAACATACAGGTATTGATTTTACCTCTCATGTATATGTCAAAAACAACACCTCAAAGTTAGAGAAAATGTACATCTTAATTTTCACTTGCTTAAATATCAGAGCTGTACACTTAGAACTAGTACCCTCTATGAACACCTCTGACTTTCTGTTAGCCTTCAAAAGGTTCTGTAATAAATTTAGTATACCATCATACATATATAGTGACAATGCATTATATTTCAATAAAGGGTGCAAAATAATAGAAGAGTCCTTTAATACTGATGCTTTCAAGGAGGAGTTTGATAAAAATCAGATCAAACATGTAAAAATTAACCTCTTCTCTCCATGGCAAGGCAGCCATTGGGAGAGGTTAATAAAAGTAATGAAACAGTGTCTGTACAAAGCTGTGGGAAAAAGTAAAGTGACTTATTTTGAGCTTCTTACCACTCTGTCTGACATAGAAAATGCCATCAATTCCAGACCCCTAACCTATAGAGCTGGTACCTCTGAGTTGGAGGCAATAACGCCCAATTGTTTTTTGAAAGTAATGTTCAATTTAATATTTAAAAGTAATTTTGATACAGTAGAATATCAGATGGGCAGTGCACTCAACAAGGAGGTACTGGATTCTACCCTCATAAAGCAAAATGAACTCTATGAAGAGTTCAGGTGTTTGTGGCATGAGGAATATCTCCTAAGTCTCCGGGAGCGGTCTAGACACTTGTTTCAGGGTATTTGGGAAGATAAAGTAAAGGTGGGAGATGTGGTTCTTATAAAGGACAGCAACAAACCGCGTCCATTTTGGAAATTGGGCAGAGTGATGGATGTGATAGTAGGTCACGATAATAACATCAGATCAGTAAAATTAAAAACTGGTTCTGGTGAAATAGGGTTGCATTCCATCAGTAACCTTTACCCCCTCGAATTAAATACAGGAGGTGGTAGTTCATCAAATGTAACACCTGTACCTACAACACCTGTACAGGATGACAATAGCAACAGACCTGGTACTTCTGGTAGTAACAATAATAATAATAATAATAATAATAATAATAATAATAATAATAATAATAATAATAATAATAATAATAATAATGATAGTAATGACAATACAATAAGACCTCAGAGAAAAGCTGCTCTTAAACAGAGGCAGTTTATGCAAGCCAATTTGTCAAATCTATAATAAATTGCATAAATAAAGTAGTAAAATTAGGTTTAAGGTAATATTAAGTTTGGTTTAGGGTAATTTTAAGGTAGATTAAAGTTTTTAAATAAAAAGAAAAAAAAAAAAAAAATTTTTGTTTTTAAATGAAGTAAACCATTAAAGGAAACGCAAGCACACAGCTAAAGTAAACTCAAAGGTAGGGTATTGCTTCTCTTTTGAAGCAATCCTCTGCCCGGAGTGTATGAAAATTTATTTAGAAAACTATTAAATATTGGTCATTTTATAATTTAGACTACAATATAAAAATATCAGTATTATGAGTCATTAATAAAGGCTTAAAAAAATGCATCATATCACTCCGCGGGTTGGTCACGTGCCTTCCCAAAAGTCAGTAAAAGAAATTCTTTAGTAATCTTTCAGTAATTAATTGGTGAACACGTATACGGTTGTCAATATTTAAGTATTCGGGTTCATTAAAGTTGAGATTGATTCTCATTAACTTAATAAAATTGTACGCAGTATTAAGTACAATAAAATTAATATAGACAAACAATAAGTGTCTTAAAGTTTATATCACGGCTTATTACAATAATATTTCATATCAATTGCCTTTACGATCATGGCCTCAGTAAAATTGTTTGGATTTTAAGTTATTCTGTGAAAATTAGTTACTTTAAAAGGATTAAAATGTCCTTGTGTATGAAAAGGAAACCTTTTCAAACCCTTTTGGATTTTCCTGCCTTTCATTATAATGATAATCGCATTCATTATTAATTGCAAATTACTAAAAGTATCTAAAGCGTTTTAGGAGGTGCCTCCGAGGCGCTACGTCTCCAAAATTTTGTCTACAACAAGAAGAAGAACAATTAAGGTAAATACACATTTAAAATTTTTTAAGTAATTTTAGTGCAAAGAAACTAAAAATAGTCCGGTGACGCCAAGAGTCACTTCTATCAAAAAATGAAAAGAAATTTTTTGATAATATATATTACCAGTAGGTCAGATAGATAGGAATATTGTCGGTCAATTTTCTGATATGCCCTTTTAGAATTGAAAATAAATTCATGTACTATCTATGACGTTTTCGAGCATAAAGTAATCCAGCAATATTTTTAAAACAAATATTAATTTTCCTTAAAATTTTTTTTACCACGATAAATAGATTAAATACTAAAAATATATATGACTTTAGAAATAAATTTTGCTAAACATAAAGCAATTTAAATGTTTTTATTTTTTGGCGGGAAATTTTGACGGGAAAGGTACACTACACACACACACAAGGTGTGAAGTACTAATAATATTGTACTATGTCCGAAATAGCAGAGTTAAAAATTTTTAGACAGTGTACACTATACAGTATACACATTCCAGAATTTAATTTTTTCAAGTTTTGGCATTTTTTCCTGGGAATCTAATAAAACGCTCGCTTTATTTAAAAAAAAATAAAATAAACATTTATTTGTTCTTAATGCACATTTCAGATATTAAAAATTAATATTTGAATTCTAATACTTCAATCAAAAATACTTGAAATACTATAGTTAATCATAGAATTTAATTTTGAATGAAAACCTTTTTTAATTAATAATCAGGTGAATAATATTTTTGTGTATATATATATATATATATATATATATAATATATATATATATATATATATATATATATATATATATATATTTATATATATATATGTGTGTGTGTACGCAGGATTTAACTTAGGGGCTAAGGTTTAGTGATATATGCTCTTGCTCGCACTGATCAATAGACGGTGTGGGCTGGTTAAGATTTTTCCTTTCAAAGGCTAATAAAAAATATCATAAAAAGGTTATTTATAAAATAACAAGTCTACACAACAGTTGTAATTAAAAAATTTATGTCACGAGGTGAGTAAAAATACCCATTTGAGAAACGTAAAGTAATATTTATGGGGCTGGGGAGTACTGAGTCCTGAGTGGTAACTAATATTAAATCTAAACTAGCATTAGACGCCTTGGATTTTTAGCGAATTTCGCAATTACATTTCTTTCCAATTCGTTCATTTTTTCACTTACTAATATTCTATGAATATTCATCCTACATAGTCCATTAAGCCTGTCTTCGTTCAGTGTGTTTCTTAACATAAGAAACGGATGAAAATGAAAGAGATGAAATATGGCACGTTGTTTTCTGAAAATCTAGTCTCAAAAGAGGATGAAAATGAGTCAAGATAAGGTACAAGTACAGAACGCTTCCACTATTCAGCAGAAGTTTTAGCAGGATGATTTGCTTTATGTTGTTGGGATTGTACTTTTCTAGGTGGTGTTCTGCTAAGAACTCAGCAGTAATAACATTGACGGATAAGAGATCAGCAATTATTTCATCAGCAGTTTGCAGTGGTCTCTGGACAAGTTTCAAAATTCTTTTTGGACATGATCAAAGAATTCGCATATCATCAATATTTTTCGTTTGAATAATTTAGCCACTGGTTGAACTTAAGCAAAATATTTGGCTATTACGGAAGAGGTAATAATGAAATTGGGTATAATAGAAAAGCTGTTTTTCTTGCTTGATTGTTACCTTCCTTTGACAATTTCTAAACCTTCAACGGTTTTATCATATATTTAAGGAAAATAGCAATACTATGATATTTTTGAGTCCTACTAGTTTCACAAAGTTTAGCAAGTTGGGAATGTATTTCTTTAGGGTTGAGTTCTGAAAAGTTTATTTCTTTTATTGTGGCAAAAGTATTTCGAATTTCCGGAATAATGTTTAGGTCATTAATGACCAAATTAAGCCGATGACTTACACATTGAAAATATAATACTTTTTTATATTTTCCCCTGCAGTTCTTTGAACTCCATATGTTCTTTCTCTGTCATTGGTGGGCAGCCGTCGTACCCCTGACCAACGCACAGACACGGATCCAAACCTTCTTTTTCTAAAAACAAATCAATCGTTTTGGCAATGGTTTTACCATCCATCCCTTCAAGAACTTCAAACTCCAGAAATTCTTCTCGAACAATCATTTTTTCAAGATCGAAAAACCTTTATCCTATAGATAATTGTTCATTGCCTGACAAATCCGCAGTTTCATCAGCCAATACGGAGTAGGCATCAAATGTTATTTTTGCATCCACGACAATCATTTTCTTTTTAATGATAATTCCACACAAATTGATTTCATTTTGAATCATCGGAGACGTCCAGAAGGCATTTTTCTGTCCTTGAATATGCTCTTTCAATTTCACATCACCACTTTCTATTCCAAGTTTAATCAGGTCTTCAAAAATTCCCTCATTCAGGACTATACCTCCTAAAGGTAAGTCATGTGTTCCGCAGAAAACTTATGGTCTTCAAAATTGCTCTAATATTTCTTTTAATTTCTGCAACTGTTTTTTTGATGTGATTAAGCTGTCTATACTAAATATCAACGGGTACGCCTTTCGTGATTGATTTAGCAGCTTTGGCAGCCGCAAATGTTATCGATATACCGTACTGAGAGTTCTAGCGGAGAATATCAGAAGAAGCTAGCTGTATAAAAGCGCAATAAGTCGTTTATCTCATGTCAATATTTAAGCGAAAAACATTAAAACTCTTTCGAGAATGTAAGTTTATATATACGTTGGTACTAGTACTACTCTGGCCATTCATATCGATTGATGTATCTTTTCAGTTTTTCCAATAAACCCTAAAAATGCCGTCAAGTGCCTGCGCCCATTTTATTTCGCCAGATTTAGGCGCGCCCCCTGCCCCCACATGTATACGCCTCCATATATATATAGTATATATATATATAGGTGAGTATATATATATATATATATATATATATATATATATAGTATATATATATATATATATATATATAGATATATATATATATAGAGAGAGAGAGAGAGAGTATTCGAGAAAAAGTTCCTGAGTTTACTAATATATATATATATATATATATATATATATGATATATATATATATATATATAATATATATATATATATATATAAGATATATATATATATATATATATATATATATATATATATATATATATATACATATAAATATATATATATATATATATATATATATATATATATATATATATATATATATATATATATATATATAAAGAAATATATATATATATATATATAAATATATATATATATATATATATATATATATATATATATATATATATATATTAAAGGCCTAGAATATTAGTAAGAAACTGAAGTAAAGTTATTATATTGAATTATATTATATATAATATTCACTGGTTCTCTTCTCACACCACCAACACAAAATCAGGTGTTTTAACTTCCTTTTCCTTAGACCCCTTGGGATTTGTTCCTCCTCCTTTCCTACAAACGAAATCAACTACATACTTTAACACTTCAACTAAACTCCATACCCAAAACACATAATATCTCACCCCTTAAACATGCCAAAAAATTTACTACCCCTTTATCACCCCCTTAACAACACTCTTTCTTACTTACCCATTCCACACATCCCTAATATCAAAATTATTAAATCCTTACCTAATTCACTTCGTTTAACCTCCTCCAACACAACCTCTCTAAAACGTATTTTCAAACCCCCTACTCACACCTTCAATAACATCTCACAATGCGTATACAAAATCCCTTGCTATAATTGTAATTCCTGTTACAAGGTAGACAGACTTGAAGCAGACGCCAATACCAACATAAACATGACCTGGACACACACCACGAAAATTCACTCACACTTCACAGAACCCTACTAAATCACAACATTAATATCAATGGCATGATACAAATTACAAGTTCTGATCCATAAAACGTCAAGTGATTTAAGGGTAAAATTGACAAAATTTTCCATAAACTAACATATATTAAAAAGGAGAATATGCTTTTGACCCCACCTTAAACCAAATAATGAACACCACACCTTTTTTCAAAAATATCAAAACTAAGTTTAACTAATTTAATTCCATTTATATTATTTTAACAACTTTTCCAACATTACATTTCTTTCATATAAATTTTTTATTCAGTCTCAAACTAGCGTCTAAAAGAGGATCTAGCAAAGATCGAAAGCTTACGCTCCTACTATTCTGAAGACTGCTTATATTATGTAATAAATCAATAATAACTTTACTTGCAGTTTCTTACTAATATTCTAGGCCTTTTAAAATATTACTTACTAAACTCATATGCTTCTAAATTTAGCTTCTGAATCCTCTCTCTCTCTCTCTCTCTCTCTCTCTATATATATATATATATATATATATATATATATATATATATATATATATATATATATATATATATATAAGTGTATATATATAATAAACTAATTAATAATAAACTGCAAATATATTAAAGTTAGTAATAAATTTTTACATAATAAAATGGTCTTCTAGATGTTAAGAGCGTTAGCTTTCGATCTTTACTGAATTACTAGATCCTCTTTCAGACGCTATGAATTGAAGACTAAATGAAAATTTTAAATAAAGATTGTTATGTTAGAAAAGTTAAAATAATTAAAATTAGATTTAGTTAAACTTAGTTTTGATTTTTTTGAAAAAAGGTTTTGTGTTCAAAATTTTGTTTAAGGTGGGGTTAACAATGTGTTCACCTTGTAGTATGTTAAAGTTGGGAAAGTTTTTAATGCAAAGGGATTCAATGAGTTTGTGTTGTGTGGGGTCAAGTACTTGTAAAATGGCATTGTAACATTAATGTCATGACACCCATTTTATATATATATATATATATATATATATATATATATATATATATATATATATATATATATATATATATATATATATATATATATATATATATATATATATATATATATATATAAGTATATATATATATATTAGGGATGTGCCGAATACCGAATACCGAATATTCGGCCGAATAATCACTTCGCTATTCTGACGAATAGTTATTTCAAAGTTCGGTCATCCATTTGTCGAAAAATAAAGAAAACTTATGTACAAAGTAATAAAACAAAGTAAATAACTATTTCTTACCTATAACAATCCATTCACATATTAAAATAATTAAATGAAAATTGAAAAGTTTCTTGTAGTTAAAGATATTAAACTAAACTTCATTTGAATAAGCTCTAAGATTAAATGACAGAACATTAGCAGTTTTCCATTTTCAGGGGATAACCTATTTCCTTGTGGCTTCATAAATATTTCCTCCTGTGCTAAATATTTTTTCACTTTCGACTGATGATGGTAGAGCTGAAAGGTATTTACTAGTTTTTTCAAATTCATAAACTATTTCCAGTGTTTTTCCAACAATTGAAGGGAATATCATTCTCACTGGTCAAAGTAGGCAAACTTATATATTTATTTATTTTGATGTAATTCCGTATGTAGCCTTTTCCTATTATGTACAATAATCAAATCGTTAGAAGAATGGGAATTTCTTTTTTCACTCTCACTTTCTTTTCTGTATGACGATTTTGATGACGCATTTTTTAAAACAATCCATTAAAGAATTGAAAATGGGACCTCAGCTTCACTTTCCCTAATTACGAATCGTCAGCCGACGAGTCAGGAGCTAAATCCCATGCATTTCTTCCATGCCCCACGACCATATATTTTTACCGATTCATCTGATCTAGTGTTGGAAAATTACTTGAATCGTGGATCTAAGAAGTAGCTCACAAAAGATTCATCACATAGAAACTTAGTTTTTTTCTACTGATTTAAGCTCTTCAAAAGTGTAATTATTCCACTGAAGCTTTTGCTATTAATAGCCTTATTTAAAAATAGATTATTGCTAAAATGGAAGGGATCACTTGGGCGACTGTTTCAATGCTTACTGCTTGTTTAGTGATGTTGCCTGGGCAATGGAATAACTTACTGAAATCAGTCAACATTTTACTGCATTCAGCAGCAGTATGGCTAGATGAACCTTTCTTCAACAATCTTTAAGTATCATAAGTGCTGTTCCAGCGTGTAGAAATGTCTTGAATTAATTTATGCTGTTTGGCATTCAGCTGCATCTGTAGTTTTGCAGCTGCCGTTGCTGAATGGTGAATATGATATACTTCGTAAATAAAATATCTTAATAAAGATTTATTTGTTGGTTGAAATTATTAATTTCCCTGTGGATATAAAATTAAGCCGATTGACCCAGAACACCAAATCAGGTTTTTTTGCTCCTAAAACAGCGTTATGTGTTTTCAGACTGTAATACAATTTCAATTTTTCAGTTCAGCTTGAGCTTCAGAATTTTTCTAAGATTAAACTTGAAATAGATGGGTCCATTACGTCATATGTATTTTCATTTCTTTGAGTTTAAACTCTGACGGAGTGAAAATTGATATATATTTTCCGTTCGTGCGAAGGATGAAATTTTCAGGCTATATAAGTCGAGATGCACATTTTTTACTTAGATAATTTCTTTGCATATGCAGTTTGATTTGTTCTTGGAACAAATTTTCAAAAACAAATTTTTGAAAATTTTCTTTTGAGTATACAAAAAATTATTTAAGTAAAGATGCATCTTGCTTGACTGTACAAGCTCTGGAAAATTTGATGTTGATCGGATGATTAGAAAAAAAAAATCAATTTTTCACTTTTCAAATCCAAAAAAAAGGGTTTGGAAATTGGACAACGCTGAACACAAATCTTAAAAAATCGAAAACGTTCTATGTAACTATTGTACGTAATGGACCCATCTATGCATATTTCAAGTTTGAAGTTATTTCGAAAAAAATTCTGGAATGATACGAAAAATGTCAAAACATGGATTTTGAAAATTTGAAATTTAAAGAATGACTACAGTCACAGAAAAACACCAGAAAACAACATTTTAAAGAGCAAAAAGTTACAGTTTGGTGTTTATAGGGTCAAAATCGGCTGAAATTCCGATGTCCATTTTTAGGGAGTGAAAATGGGCCCAGCCTGCTGAGCCAAAATTGAACAATATCTTTAACAGACTTCTGACATAATATTGAATCGTGAATGCATAGTTGCAACATGTGAATAAAACATGAAATTGATAGCAAGCCCATCTCCCTTATACCAGCTACCATGTTTGGTCCATTATCCCGTATCACTAAATGAATTCTATTTTTTGGAATATTAAAAATGTCAATGGCCCTTATAGGATCTGACAAATGACAAAGATTTTCGCCATATTGACTGCAAATGGCTATATATATTTTTTATTTTGAAATAAGTTTCTAAAATTAAGTTTAAATTGAAATAACTTTCCCTTATGTTGACGTAATTTATTTATTGGCGGAAACATCCGTAAACAATGGTTTAATTAAAAAAGAATGTAAAAGAAAAAAAATTAATAGAATATAGATTATGAATATAAAATTACGAAATTAAATTATTGTTCTTAATATATATATATATATATATATATATATATACATATATAAGTATATATATATATATATATATATATATATATATATATATATATATATATATATATATAATATATATGTTATATATATATATATATATATATATATATATATATATATATATATATATATATATATATATGAATTTCAATATTTCCGCATCAGCTTTCCTCAGCAGTGGTTTGATATCCATTTGTACGTTCTTAATTTATTTGTGTTCCATTGCTCGTGGCGTTGTGCTTTGTTCTTTTTTAGTGAACGAGTAGTTTCTTATAAGCGTTTGGCTATTTGTCTGTGACATATATTTATATATTTTGTAGTGACAGTTAACATTGCTTTTTAAAAGGGAAAAGTGGTTGAAAACTGGAACTCTTAAGAGAAATGCAGCAAACGTTGAAATTCAACCTGCTTCTTCAACTGCAAGTACTTCTAATCAGCCTGACGATTTACATGCGCAGGGAGACCAGTGTGGAGTGACTGATAGTGCAATTCTGGTAATTGATAATAGCATTAATAAATCGAAAAATATCAGGCCTCTTCTAAAGAAGAGAAAATATTCTGATGATTACTAGAAATACGGATTTTCATTTATGGGAGATGAGGACAGTCCAAAACCGCTTTGTGTTATTTGTGGAGAAACATTGTCGAATGGCAGCATGAAACCATCTTTATTAATGCGTCATTTAGAAACTAAGCATCCAAGTTACAAACAAAAAGATGTCAGCTTTTTCCAAAGACTATCAAATGGCCCCAGTGTAACTTCGTATCTGATGTCTACGAACACACTCAATGACAACGCTGTCGTACAGAGTACTACAGTATTGCTAAAAGCGATAAAAATCATACAATTGCTGAAAACTTTATATATCCTTGCATTAACGATGCTGTTCAGTGAGAACTATGCTAAAAAAGTTAATAATATTCCCTTCTCAAACAATACAGTTTCTTGGAGAATTAAGATGTCGGGGGATATTGAATCTACAGTAATTAAAAGGATAAAAAGAAAGAGTCCATTCTTTTCATTACAGGTGGACGAAAGCACAGATGTTTCCAGTCTGTCAATTTTGCTTGTTATTGCACGATATTTGACTGACAACAAGCCTGAAGAAAATCTTTTACTGTGGTATCCTCTCACAGAAAGATGCAAATGGGAGGATATATTTATTGCCATTCACGGGTATTTCTGCGAAAAAAATATTTCTTGGGTTAATTGCTGTGGTGTATGCACAGATGGTGGAAAATCAATGTCTGGCTGTTATACAGGTTTACGCGGTCGTATCAAAGAAATAGCTCCCATGCAGCTTGGAGCCCAGGTATCTTTATAGACAAATTCTAGCGATCAAACGCCTGCCAGATTCATTGAAAGAGGTGCTTGATCAGTCAGTCAAAATTGTTAATTTTATCAAAGGCAGTTCAACAAACTCCAGACTATTTAAATTTTTGTGTGAAGAGATGGACAGCATTCATACCACATTACTTTTCACACAGAAGTAAGATGGCTTTCAAGAGGAAAGGTGCTAACAAGGTTGTTTGAATTGAGACATGAAGTTCAGTTTTTTTGAAGACCATCATTTTAAGTTGGGCTCTAAATTTCATGAATGTCAATGGCTTCAAAAGCTTGCCTACTTGTCTGATATTTTTTTGGAAATAAATAAACTTTACTTAGGACTACAGAACAGTTCTATAAATATCTTTAAATTGTCTGACAAAATTGAGTATATGATCAAAAAATTGGACTTTTGGGAATTCCGTATCTTTAAAGACCAGTGTGCGAGAAACTTCATAGTTTCTTATCTGAGAACGAGTTGAATATGTCAACTGAACTAAAAAAATAGCATTATAGCTCACTTAAAAGGACTTAAAATGTCATTCAGACAGTATTTTCCCAAGCGAAATAGTGAAGATAATTGGATTTCAAATCCTTTCAGCGATTTATTCTTTGAACAGGCTGAAAAATTATCAGTTTGTGAAAAAGAAAAATTGATTGAACTTTTCAACCGATTCCTCTCTACAATCTGAATTAAAAAAAAAAATATCTCCTTGAGTTCTGGGCAACAGTAAGAGAAGAGTACCAAGAACATAGTGAAAAAGCAATAAAATATTTATTGCCATTTACGAGCACACAACTTGTCGAAAGAGCGTTTTCATCTTATGCATATATAAAAAATAAATACCGTAACAAGTTTCACGCTGCTCCCGACTTGATTGTATATTTGTCGTCATTTGAACCCAATTTTAGAAAACTCTGCTCCATGAAGCAATCTCAAGGATCACATTGAAATTAATTAACATCTGTGTTTGAAACCTTGCATGTCAAATGGAATCGACATGGCGCATCAGTTTAGAAAAATGGTAATGGTTTATTTCGAGTTATATATATATATATATATATATATATATATATATATATATATATATATATATATATATATATATATATATATATATATATATATATATATATGTAGTAATTCCTCCTTTGATGAATTACCACCTTTTCTCAGAAGGATCAGTGAAGAAAACCTTCTGGCTATATTTATTCTTGTCCCACCTGGGGACTCCATTCTAAATCAAAACAAACTCCAAATCAAACTTCATATAAGACACCTAGGGAATATTAAATTTTTGATAAGAAAAGTACATAATAAAACATAATTGATAAAATTAATAAAGATATCAATAATTGGTAATTAAACACATATTTGCATAAACGATATATGGTCGAATGGTTAGCAATCTTTAACATAAAAATAATACTCAAGGACATATTTTACATAATTTCTTATTCCATATAATTATCTAATTTTATCATGCTTCATATTTTCATGCTTTATTTAATTAATACATAATATTTTATTAGAAGGATAATTATTAATTATACAACGTGAAACGGTAGAAGTGATGGTGATAATGATATTCCTTACACGTACCCCTCAAAGGTCATTACTGAATGCCATATCTAACGCTTTATCTTTGTTTGCCATGAAATGATCTTTTCACTTAACTATAAGTTTTTATTTCTGTAAGGTTACAATGATAAACATGTCGGCATAATATACTAAAAATATAACAGTATTCTTATGCTATGTAATATATATATATATATATATATATATATATATATATATATATATATATATGTTATATATATATATTATATGTTGCTATATGGGTGAGTGGTGGTTGATTATGATTCACCATAATTTATTATTTTCAAGCCAGGTAAACTGGAACAAACACAAGGAATAATTAGTATATATATATATATATATATATATATATATATATATATATATATATATATATATATATATATATATATATATATATATATATATATATATATATATATATATATATGTTATATATATATATATATATATATATATATATATATATATATATTTTCTCAGCACAGGCGTTCACAATCAATTCTCTACAGTTTACAAGGCAAGAAGTAACTGAGGCGTCTTTGCAGTATTGCACTGAGTCAACCCGCCACTGCAGGCATTACAAGGCCATACCGGAATTCTTATGCGTCGCATTTACGGGCAGGAAGAAGGCGGGAAATCGACTTGTTTTATCGATTTGATTTCAAATAAAACGTTTATGAACGAATTATTGAATCTGATTAAAATGATGGAATCTAATTAAAAGGATGGAATACATTTTCGTATTAAAGGTACTATGACGTACCACAAAGGTCCCCTCCCTGGGAGAATTGATTTCAATTAGAATAAGTCGCTTGATCTACAGAGGAAGTAATAGCTCGAGTGTTAGGAGGAGGCATAGGAGGTCTCGGAAGTAGAGAGAGTTGGGGAGCTGGGTCTGGATCTTATCTGAACCAGGTTGTTTAAAGGGGCATCTTCAGGTGCTAGTTGGATACGTACATTAGATGTTGGGATGGCCTGAAGTGGGATGCTTTCAGTTTGAATGGGTACTTTGGGCATGCACATATTGCAATACTCTTTTGGTCCAAACGAAATATGCAATGGCAAGAACTATGAGGAAAAAGATCGTGCCAGAAGTTCCTCCTCCAATGTATGGAATGAATTTTATTTGGGGAAAATACGGTGTAAAAGGGTGCATTGTTTGATTTAATTGATCTAGTCTTTGATTCCAATGAATTTCTTTGTTTGAAACTTAGGGAACAAAACAGAAGAAATGTTAGGTAAAGCAACGTGAGATAAGAAGTTGAATAAAACGTGATCAGAATAAGAAATTAAGGAAGAAAGGGTAATATTTTTCTCTAGGTGGATAGGATTCTTAAACTGAAACTTGGAAGAGATGAAAGCACATCCGTGAGGAATAGTAAAGACATAGTCATAGACATGCTGGATAGAATTGGGTTTCTCACATGCAATTGAAGCCCTAGTTTTTTTCTGAAAAAGAAATAAGGGTGAAGTGTCCTAAAGCGACAGTATAAGGTTCTATAGACTTATATTCTGCAATAGGGCAGTGTGAAAAGTCATTAGTGAAATTCAAGATTAAAGACAGTAAACAAGACTGATCATCAATGGAAGCAAACACTTGGGACTGGGGGCAAACTGCTAATTGGCCTAAATGTCTACAAAGATCATGGGCTGAATCTTTAAGGTAAGTGTATTTCCGGTTACCGTAATTCACAAAGAAGTAATTATTTGGGTCGTTGTACATGACTCGAACTAGTGATTTGTTTAAAGGAAGGTGGGTAGGAAAAGATATTAGTTTATATGAGATGAATTTTTCTATTGAGATAAAAGGAATTAGTTCATAAGGGCTAGCGTCAGATTGGATAGTCCAAGAGTAGGTTAGAAAGGTTTGATATGTTTTTGTTTCTAGAGGAATGACTGTGTGTAGTTTAGTCTCTTTGTTCATTTCTAGTACGAAAGGCAATAGGAAGATGGGAGAAAAAAGTTGTGAGTTGGTTATTTTGTTTTTTGCTAATTGGAGTGAATTTATCACCAATTGGTGGATTTGATGTATGTTCTGAACAGTTTGTTCAATTAAATTTATTAACGCTCTGATACTTCCCAATTGGTTTATTATATTGTGCGTAGCACTTAGACTATTTTGAAATTCAATTAATTTTTGTAAGCTATCCCTAAAGTTTATTAAAGTACGAGTATTCGCTTTCAACTGTTCCTTTAGTTCAGTAATCAATAAGTTTGAGGTAGAGGCATAATTACCTAAGATGTTGATCTTCTTTCGAAGCAGTTTCACCTGTTTGTCTGTAGCCGTACCAAAAAGAATGTTGAGGACGTCTCCTCCAAATTCAAAAGCTGCTCGCTTCTTTTTTGATCGTGCTGAGATCCAAGGCAGTTCACTTACTTCGTTCAGTTTCTGGGCTAACACTTTTACTCGAATGGTCATCAGCTTGAATTCCCATTGGTGAGCCCTTTGGTGTGTTGAAACATTTAGAAACGTGGTCTCGAACGATGGTAGAAATGATTCTTTGACGTTGGTTACCAGTTTAGTCGTCTTGATGATTGTTTCTTTAATGTCTGGGGGACATTCTAAGGAGATAACTAGATCGAGGTATCCTTCTATGAAGTTAACTTCTCCCGTACGATACAAAACTAAACCGGGTAGAATCTTTGTTTCTTCTTTTTCATTTATGAGATTGCTTTGGCATGTTGATACGATGATGAGTAGCAACAAAACTGGTATTCCGAAATTCATTTCTGAAATATTTATACTTTATACTTTTCTTGTCGTGATGAATTATAAGGTCGCCTAATTATGTTTAATAATTGTTTTAAAATTAATTGGTTAGTTAAAGCGTTCGCGTTTTATTAACTAAACTAAATGATTTCTTAACTATAAACGAGTTAGTTGACTTAAAATCTAAATGTAAGAGGTTTTAAACTCAACGTTACATACTATTTTAATACTTAGTTGTTTTTTACTTACTAGTTAGTTTTTTTATTAGTTGCTTAAATACTAATTTAGCTTTTATATTACTTACTTACTTACTCGTTACTTATTAGTTGCTTTAATATTAATTTAGTTTTATATTACTTACTTACTTACTCGTTACTTATTTTTTTGTTTTCTTAATAGAAAAGTTTTTTGGGTTTTCTATTTTGTATTTTTTATTTTTTTGTATTAAAAATCGCTGTCCCCCCCCTTATTCTGAGAGTGAAACATATTTTTAAAAGGTTTCTTTATATAAAAAAAATGAGTAAAACTAGTATTGAATTAATCTATTCTAAGATCTATTGAAGTTACATCTAAATTCTAAGATTAGAGTTCTTATGAATATGTATTAATCCCGACTAATTTTCTTAAAAATCTAGGAATATATACTAATCCAAGCTAATTTTCTTAAATTTATGACGATCGTCAACTAATCCAGTCTAATATTTTCCTAATCCACTAAGTGTTTCTTAACTAAGAAAAAAAATTTTTAGTACAGACGCGAAGCGAAATGTACTTTTATCATAATCTTAACATTAAAAGTATCCTTCTTAGACTAGCAGAATAAGAAGAATTCATCCTACAAACTAAAAGAGTTTTCTCTTAAATCTAGGAATATACAAAGTATATACAAAATTGGGATGAACTAGTAACCAGGAGGCAAATACCAAGTTTGCCCTCCACGGACTGTGGTGTTCAAATCCAATTTGACAGGTGGAGGCTGGACAGGAGTCTTCGCTGTAGTCTCCGTGTTGTCACTTGCCTCGGGCTGTTGTTGCAAAGCTTGTTCCTTCATCCTTGTTTGACTTCGGGTAACTCGGGGTGTAGAATCTCTAGGACCAGTGAACAGATTATGTGGCCGGTAAGAGGGGTCCTGTCTTCTGTTATCTGGGATGAATTCCTTAGGAGATGAATCTACGACCGGGGGAATGGGAAAACGGCCATCTTTCACTGGGGAAATTGGAGATTTCACTGGGGAATTTGTTCTTGGAGGGGCTCCACCATAGGCTCCATACACCTCACCTTCGTGTGCTGGTGGCTCCTGAGAAATTTTTTGAACAGGGTTTTCTAGGGAAATCTCTTGCTGAATTGGGGATAAAGATGGTCTAAACTCTTTTCTCCGCACCGCAGGGTTGGAGGGAGTCTTTGGGAAGTCAATTTTTGGAGTGGAACACTTGAATTCACTGCCTGGACGCGCTCTTCCGGCGAGTACATCGCTGTATCTTCTTCTTTCTACAATCTCATCGCTAAATCTTCTTTCTTCCACGGGTTTACTTTCTCTTACGGGTTCCACCGGGGTCGGTTGTTGCACTGGAGTCGAAGGGCTCCAAGCATTCGTTCTCACTGGTACCGGCTGAGGGGGATAGAGTAAGAGAGTTGCAGTATTCTAAGGAGATTGTGGGGGGATGGGGAGTTGGAAAGTAGCTGTGTCCGGGCTGAATTTGTGGCGTTATGGGAATTTGGAAAGAATATTGGGAAGACATTTGATTTGTGGGAGGAGGAAGTTCTTCCACTTCATCTACTTCTTCATCTTCTTCTGCTCCTTCGTCTTCTTCTGCTTCTTCGTCTTCTTCTGCTCCTTCGTCTTCTTCCTCCTCTTCTCCTCTTTCTTCTTCTTCTTTTCTCTCAGAAGGGACTCCTGGGTCGCTTCTCTGTTGTCTTTCCTCAATTCTTTCCCTTTTTTGTTCTTTGGAGCTTAACATTTCTTCCACCGCGTGGGGATTCCAAACTTCATCATTCATAAAGTCAAAATGTGACTCGGTGAACTTTTCTGCCGGGATCACCTTGGCGTTGTCCGCATGGACAGGTTCGGCCTGACTCTAAACAATACACCATCAGCTTCATTAGTCCCAGAAGCGGCGCAATGAATGTGCGAAAGCGTTTCACTATAATGCGAAAACTTGCTAAACACCCAAACCTAACGAAGTTAC
>JABUQX010105216.1:0-12500 GCA_015478945.1 Trachelipus rathkii
CAATGCGAGACTTACGTACCATATGAGATACACGGCGACAGTATCTCCATTTTATAAATTGCTAATCCCGGATTGTTTTTTGTTGCCTTCATCAATTATACTCTTATACAATAATGTCCCTCTAAAATAAGTAAGGTGATTGCCTGATAACGATATGTACTAAATGTTCTAAAATAGTGGAAGTGAGTGGAATCGATGATTTTACGAGTACATACCTAACTCCACATTATGTTATGAAATAGAGGATTGTATTATTAACTTTATCCAAAATAAGAAGACTAAAGAATTAAAAGACCCATTTATCATCAAACTTTTGTCTAAATCATGATAGGACTACTACTCTCTCAGAGACTATACATGACAAAATGTACATGCACCGTGAGTCATAGGCATTATATAATTACTTATTACTTTTGAGCGTATTCTTCAGATTATTAAGCCTGTCCACTTATCATTACATGATACCTAAGTATTGGCTATTAAGACGTAAATAAGGTAACTCGAGTACATAGAGAGATACGTCTCCTTTTGAATATAATACATATTTCATTATTATAAGCTCCGTAGAGAGAAGTCCTATAATTATCACATGTACTGATACCTTTTAAGTCTCACCGAAAAGTGTGAATTTTATTATAGGGTGTATTTTTTATAATGCCCAGAGTAGGCGTCATGTTCCACAATTCCTATTTATTATTATTCTATGTGGAGGCAAAGAAGTTATATATCTTTAAGTTATAGGATATTGATACTCTAGTATAAATCTTGAATTAATAAATAAATTATCTTTGGTTCAACATCGCTTAATATAGTAGGTATACTTTTATTACTAGTATAATTAAAAGGAATTATTCATAATTTCTCAAAATTGACGCTGTGGTTATATAAGGTTCACATTTTTCAGCCAATCAAATTATATGCTTCCAACAGTTTGATAACAGGTTCTGGACATACAGCTGTTGCAGTCATTTTGTTTACTTTTTTATTTTAAGAGCCAAAATTGGATTTGAACTCAGTATTATAAATGATTCATAGTATCTACAGATGGGTTAGATGGAGTCTTTCTTTGAGAGAAGATATATCCATTTAATCGTCTTAATAAATATAAATTCATAAGTATTACATTTATGACTTTACTGCTTTATATATCGTATAATGTGCAGCTACATTCTTGAAACAATAAATAACACACAAAGGATATGGAATAAGAGACTGTTGTTATGAGGTCGTACTCCATGTGAAAATAAGTATTTAACCATAAATGCTCTATATATAGCTTAACTATTATAAGGATATAATTAGCCCTCAGTCATGAATACCGCCCTAGTTGAGAATATTACCCCGTTAAGAATTAGACTTTCAATACCTGAGTGAAAACTGTATACCCACCAAAGGAATAATATTATTAGGAATATCTATTGATATAATTATGAAAATATTCTCGAGTGATAAGCTTGAAGATGGAGAAGATTCCGATGACACACAAATCCAACATGGTGTAAAATTATACAGATCTAAGATAACGTCATCACTAGAAGAAATCTAGGCCTCCTAGTAAGTTTGTAATCACTGGGATAATTGGACATCCAAAGGAAGAATCTCCCTGCTATTAATTTAATTAGATACGTTTCGAAGAGAAGTGAATGTAGAATTCTTTTGTAGGGTATATGATAAATTGTTAAATGGATGAAGGTAAACTTAATTACTGGTAATAATTCGTTGGGAAGTCCACGAACTCAGTTGGCTGAAATAACTGGCTAAGTGGGCATCTCCCTTGTAAAAACACTTGGAGCGATAATAGATAACCCACTAATTCTATTACATTAACAAACCCTACTCCAAACCATAGTCTATGGTATGGTAGGAAAATGAATATATATAAGCAATAGAGCTCTGGAAAGTGTACTGTGTAATTAATTCTAAAACTATGATCAATTAAAATGAAGTTGATCATATAATGAATTAAAATATATGGCATATTATCTTAATCCTAATCAAAAGATTAAAAAAATCTCGTATATGAATTAGTCAGTACCGCAGTAAGCATAAAAATTTTTCAAATATTCGTCAAATATTTCACATCAATACATAGATTATTCATCTTCTCACGAAAAAGGTTCTCATCTGCCTGTGTGAATGTACATTAATATATCATATTTGAAATGGCACTATGCTTGGTGTAATGTGGACTCCGACCCCTAAGACCTATCAATTTTATGCGTTTATTAAAGTATGGTATTATCGTCTGTGGACTCATACATACATTCTAGCTCTCTGAGAATTGAACACCGAGGCATGCACCTCTCTTTTAACGTGCTGCATAGATCGCAAATTTCAAATTCAATCCACCAACTTCCAACAGAAGTTATTGCTCATATAGATCAACATATGTTTTACCAAGCATCTCCCGAGAAAGTATGTCCTAATAAGAGCTTTTATCATTACATCACAAACCAACAATCACTACGAAGCATAGAATTTAACTTTAAATATACCACCCTTCCAGAGCGACGTAAGAAGGTCCTTAGCACACTTCGCATGTAGTTAAGACTGTGAGACCCCTCCAGAAAGTTAAATAAAATCTCTACACCGAACACTATCCCCTACCCGCTCTACCCTACTCCTCACACAGATTTTTGTCACAAGTATTGCTCATGAAATACACCTACTTAGATATAGACCTTATGCGCTGTGAAGGAATTATGACGTAGAGAGATGATCTTTGTTCCCCAATTAAAGTATAGTAATCTTACTACTGTGAGAGATATGTAATGAGTGAAAAAATATATATTCTAGATACTTATAAACTCTTTAATATATTTCACCTTATATGCTGTAATTATCTATTGTGCAGCTGTTTATCTTATCTTATATAGATACTTTTAGGCATAACACAATTGCGCGTATGAAAATAGAGGATAAGAAGGCATTTCCTTTTACACTACTCTTTTATATGCACGCGTACCAGATGTACAAATTGTCTATATTCAAAGTAGATAATAGGAAAATTCTTTCACGATTTAATTAAATATGATTTAGCAAAAGTTTATATATTAGAATATAATATTAAGAAACTAGACTAGCTTAGGATTAAGAATACACACATATGGAATTATTAATAATGGCACTCTTTTATCAAAGATATTATTAATTTTATTATTATATATCATATTAACTACTTTCTCATGAATAAAATAAGTTATATAATTAAGATACATTTCATTACTCTTGGAGAGTTGCAGAATAAGGGCTAGGTATTAGCGGGAGAATAATAAATGTCAGAGTATATATAGTATAATATAATATATATTCACCAGATTGGCCACTTGCTGGCTACTCCATTCTAAAGAGATAATTTTGAAGAAGGTGCGATATGCGATCTCTGGATGGGTTGCGAGATGTATATTTTTTGAGACAAAGACCATTTTAATGCCCTACTCGCCCAGAAAAGGAAGAGTGCAGAGCCCTAGATTACTACCCCATTATAAACGGCAACCCGGATATTAGAAGACTAGTCAGGTTATATTTTAAGGGTGAAGAGCCAAAGATAATAAGAAAAGGGTTTAGTTTGGTTGTCGCAACAGCGAGAGGCCACTCGTTGAAAGAAGAAGCTAATTACACCCCAAACGCGAGATAATTGTTGTGCCAGTCTATCAAAATTAATACACGTGACCGGCTCAACCAGCAACTATATAAGGGAACCGAATAGAGTTTATGTGCAAAGAACGTTATGTCTCAAGGTAGTGTATATCGAGTGATTGGCGGCATTAAGATGATAAGATAGCCAGTCAAGGAAATGTGATAATAAGACACAGTTTAATCAACATTTCCAAGCTACGAATGTCAAGAAAGAAGAAGTCTAATAAACGAAGACTTTCTTTCTGCAACGAAATGCTGTATAAGTCAAGCCAAACCTACTAATAATTATAGATAAACTATACATTAGAACGTCGAGAGTAATCAATTGTCTTCTAATTAAGATGTCAAGCGCTTACAGATGTAGATTCACTAAGTTATTGTTTTCTATAGCCTTTTTAGGAATGAGTATAATCATGATAACTTTTTTATTCAGTAGGTGTTGTTAAATACTGTTATTATATATAAGTTAACGTTCAAGATAATAATCAATGTTCATTATTATATGTAACCAGATACTCGTCACATGACATAAGATGATTCTCATTCATACTACTTCTAGTTACCTGTATCATTGGTGTGCCTTTTGACTTGGATCTACTATCTGAAGTAGATCACGAACAGATTTAAGCGTTAGCGATTCCAAACTATCTAATATATCCTCTGCATCAATTACAATACAAGTTACGTTCCTCTAGAGTTAATAATTCCAGTATACTTTACTGATCAATACCTAGAAACCTCTATGTGTTTTTATATGTAAAAACAATTTACAAAACCCTGATGGTACAGATCTTCCTTCGGGACGACCAATTAGTATATACAGAATCAAATTTCCTGTATACTGTTCATTCAGTGAAGTCTATCTTACGGACTTCACTAGGGGCGTATTCAGCGGCTATTACCGTTTATAGAAAGCTTATAGAGCAGTGTTAAATTATCAGACGACGCTAAACAGGCTAATCTCCAATATGGGTGTGTATAATCTTCAAAGATGAAGCTGCACATATAGTTAAAGCAGCTAAAGTCATAAATAAACTTCATGAATATTTACGGCGAATTAAATTGCGATATCCTTTCTCAAGAAGACTCATTTACATCTGTAGATACTGAATCATTTTATATTTCAGAACTAAATTTGCTCTTAAAATAAAAAAGTAAAACCTACTTGCTACAGCTGTTATGTCCAGAAACTGTTTACAACTGTGGAGGGCTTATTCTCTATGTAGAAAAGTGAATTAAACCACAGCGTCATTTGGAAATTGAAAATCGGCTTTCACTTTTTCCTGCAGCGGACCACAATGTTGAAACCAAATATTTTAATTTCACTTAAATGATTATCGAGTATCAAATCCCTAACATTGTGAACGGAAATTTACCACAGGAAGTAAATAATAGGATTGTGGAACATGACGCCTACTGTGGGGAATTATAAAAAAAATCACCAACATCGCTTACTTACATGCGTGGTTTAGAAATTGCATTGAATGGACTTCGACACGGACGTTTGATTATGAAAGTTATACAACGGAGACTATCTCCTGTACTCGTCCTTTTTACACTTAATAGCCAATCACTGATCATTGTAATGGATAGTG
Organism: Trachelipus rathkii; assembly: GCA_015478945.1. Classification (NCBI taxonomy): domain Eukaryota; kingdom Metazoa; phylum Arthropoda; class Malacostraca; order Isopoda; family Trachelipodidae; genus Trachelipus; species Trachelipus rathkii. Next base: position 5,235 of record JABUQX010105216.1, read on the forward strand.
GGACAGGCATTAAATCTTTGAAGGAATACGCAAAGAATTAGTAATTTATATGCTATGAATCTCACAGTGACCTTGTCAGCTTGTAACCCTATCATTAACATTTGAGGAAAGGTACCTGAGGACTAAGTCTCTCTTTTGGATTTCAATCTACAAAAACACCATCACTGTAATTGTTTTATCTGAGGCATTCTCAATCATGAAATCGAGGGGTAGCTTTAGCTTATTAATATAAAAGATGAGGAAGAGAAAGTTGGCTAATAAATAAAGACAATTAAGGTTGCATACTATTATCGGAATAAACTCTGTTAAGTTGGAGAGAAGGATACCTGCTTCAAATTCAATACATTGCCTGGCCACATCACCTCAACAGGACATTGGATCTCACGTTATTATAGGAGCAAAAAACCGATGCTGTTCACATAATTGATTCTTTGAACCTAAAATTAATATTTGAATAATCATTATATCACCTATATTTTAAAATATATAATTTAACTATGATTTATTTATTGTATACTATTTCTTTAACCTCTACAACTATTTATTCGCAGTTTATATTGTATTTATTTCATTATGTGCTTTTAAATAATGTATGTTTTAATTAAGCTTAAATATATTATATATATATATATTATTGATTGCTTTAAAACTATTTATTGTGTTAATGACTGACTTACAAGTGAGTATTGATAAATTACTCAATATTGAAAATAATCCTTTAAATATATTATTGAAAAATAAATATGTCACGATTTTATCAGACTTTATTTGATGTACTTGTATAATATATTAATTAAAAATAGATTTTAATAATTATTTCGATACAAATATTTAAATAATAAATTATATATTAATCAGAAAAAAACTACGAGTATATTATGTATGTTATTTTATTCTTATATATTATAATTAAAAATTTAAAATAAAGTATATTTTAAAACAATAAAATAAAAATAAAATAATAAAAAAATAAAATAAATAAAAAGTGTAAAACAAAATTTTAAAATATAAAAAGATATCAATAATTATTTAATAAATCATATTTGAGTTAAAACCAGTTAAAGTATAGATAAGTTAAATCATAGTATAATAAGCCAGTGAGTGTAAAACCATAGAGGAAAGCAAATGAGTTTAAAACAGGTAAAGCCCAGTGGAGTGATTGCCTAAAATGAACAGAGAAGGTTAACCCTATAGCGAAAGGAGATAGCGAAACATCAAGGGTTCGCCACGGAGCTCCAGAGTCTTCGTCACTAGAGGTAAAAACAAATATAAGGACACTGCCCATTAATATTATAAACTATTCTCTTGTGGAGATAAGGGCTAATCAATCCTTTAGACATTTTTTAAGTTTTGCTTTATCTGTCCTACAGGATAGGAACCTTTAAATTGTTAGAAATACACTAATGTCGCAAGTTCAGACAGAGCTAACTTATTAGTGGAGCGACAACCCATACACTACGGAGAGGAGAATTGGCTACTCGTATGCGCTAAGGTCAAGGCAAGCAAGGCTCAAAAGTCAAAGACAACGTCGCGGGTGAAGCCCATCTAAGCAAAGCTCAAGATTCGGAGTGATCCAACGGACCGTCTCTCAAGGGCAAGTCCGCGATTGCGTTTCGGATAAGGAAGCCACGACCCTAATCTCTCAGCTATTCGCATCGCGAAACTCTAAGTTATGGGTTCAGCGGCTGATCAAAATGCAACTAGTAGAATTGTCCTTATTAATAAGACTATTAGAATCGGTGGACGGCCCCGCAGTTTAGAGTATAATTAACACTTGGAGCTCTTTTTTAATAGCCACACCAAGCGAGGGCTGCAAAGGTAATGGAGGCCCAAAAGGAGAGGATTAAAAGAAGCTCTCACGTTATATAGCTCCCTGTCTGAAACCACCTAGCGCAGGAGGTCATATTAGCAGTTGTAACCTAAAATACCACATTATAATTATACTGTCGGATCTCTACTGAGGGTTTGAGACAACACCCTCCTTAACGTTTGAGAAAATATTTAGTTCGGAAGCCTCTCGAATGGGTAACCTAGGCTCAAGTTAAAGTTACTGCAAGAGTTGTCTTTAATATGTTTAAATTAAGCTCAATCGTGGTCGTCTCTAGTGATTAAAACACTTGACCATTATTGTACAAGTAAAAACAAGAGTGCGAGGGCTCTCGGAGTTCGAGCCCAATGTAGAGATTAATCGATATAGGATGTATCTTCTGTATATAAATATAATAGCCATAAGTCGTCTGGGTTATGAAGTGCTATACATTGTAATATCATTATTTTTCCGCAGTGATGTACGATCGTCCCCGCTTGGCACACTCACTCCGCTCGTCTCTAAGCAGGACGACACTGCTGGCTTGGTTAGAGAATATAACATGTTCTCGTGTATTTAAATATAGGCGTTCTGGGGCGCATACGCGCGGTAGCGGGGAATTATTGCGCTATAGAGTATTCATTACCTCGCCTCACACTCACATGCTGATAGTGTGTGCTCACTGCACCTCTCGGTACTAGCTGCCGGGCTGTCTTTTTCACCCTCGACGGTCAGCTACTTCTCACAACCCTGCCTCCAGACCGTTGGATCTGGAAAACGTTTGCCGGTATCATTCATTGGTTATACTTATTTAGATTATAATATATTATCTGATTACATAGTTAATTAAATAGTGTTAGATAATTTAAACTTATAACTATAAAGTTAGGGAAGCTTTTATAAGCACGTAATTAATAAATCACAATACGAATCCTATTTCTATGTTATATATTTATATATATATATTAGGAGATGTACCCGATACGTATAACAAGCGTATCTCGGCGGTATGCGGTGCAGTATTATCGGCTAAAGCCCCCCACTATATTAAGTTGTGGTGCCGGTATCTCTGAGGGTACTAAACGTTTAATATGGCCGAAGAGTCAAACATGGTACGGTCTTATGTAATGGAAGTGAAGTGAGAGCCTCGCCAAGTTGAGCTTTAATGAGAATGTTGGCACTCTCTAACTAAAGATCTCTCAATGAGACCCTAACCAATCTTAAGTTTTTTTCAGCATCAATGCACTATATCTTGAGACAAGGGTCAGTATTTTGATGCCGCGAACTTCGATGAAAATTTGGCGACTCCAATCTGGTCACATCGCGGGACAAAAACATCAAGGCCTATTAGATATCTATAAATTACTCATATCGTGCAAATCGTCATATAGCGTCAACGTAAGCAATCCAACAGAAATTAATCTGAACGGCTCCTATTTATATTTTGCCGATCTTTAAACGTGAAAGGATGATGGAGGAGATACCACCATCAGAGAAATTGGTAAGGAGAAAAGCACTATATGTTTCTTTTAGCTGATCATTAAGGCCATTCCCAAGGGAAATTCTGGCAATACATTCCTCACAACCGCTACTAGGAAACTTTGTGCCTATAAGGTGTCAATGGTCCTTCCGAATATTCTAGTAAAATGTATATTTTAGATTAAATACCTACACTGAACCTGTGGTTGGTGGTGACAAGAAATAAATTATTCGTAAGATGATAGTGTGAGAAGACAATTAAACATAAGGAATTATTGTAGGACGCAAAAATTGGAACATGAACTTATTGTTGATTATTTTGATAATAAGAAATCGATTATTATTTGTAATTAAGCTCGAGATTAGAAGATGTATAATATTTATTATGATTTATAGTGTGTAAATTAATAATTGTATTAGTTACTTACAATACATATATATTGTTATATGTTATATGTTATAAGTAGTGAGGGGTGCAAGAACGACATTTTCCAGGATTGTCATTAAGCGATGTAATAATTCTTATTTTGCATGTATTAATTATTAGTATTATTTATTATTACCAATTATCCCTAACCTTGTAGCCATCTATGTATCTGCGAGTGATCCGAGAGTGTGAGACTAAGAGAATTCCTGATGCCGTGCTGAAAGTCTGCTGTGTTGGTTGAGGTGTGTGTTGAGTTGTATATCCAACTATAACTTTGTGTATTTTCGATTTATGGATTTTGCTCTCAGAAAGAGTTGGAGGTGATGTTGGTCCGTAGTGGTATTAGTGTTTAAAGTACATTAGTAAATATTTCAATCCCTGTGTAATAAAGAGATATCATCACAGGATTAGGACAAATACATCTGAATATGCTTCCTAACTGCGACTGATCTTGTGGCTTCTAAAAATATCTATATGGCGTTCCATACTCGTACTAGTGGAATAATAATAAATTTGCTGTCGATCTCGCCTACTGCTATTTGCTCTAATCTAGACACAAGAGGCTATTGCAGATTTAGAAAATCAGGGTCCTATATTTGACTCCCGAAAATAGGTTACTTAGACCTAATATCTCCCAGAGAACGAAAGACCTCATAGGCCTCAAATCATGGTAATTGGCTCACCGTCCATCAAAAATAATTAACCTAGTTAGGGGATTTCAATGTTAGGCAGACAAACCACTGTTGAACCCACCAATGGTATGGTTGGAGAGCTTCCTCTGTCTTTTCTATTTTTGATCTAGGGTGGGGAAGGTGTTGGATTCCATTACAGAGGCCCCGAAATTCATCTCAAAATATGAGTTCATAGAGCAAAAAGGCAACTAAGAACCATTTAAACACAAACACTATTCAACAAGATCAGTCACCAAAGAGACGTCCCATTTTTCAGTTGATACCACACAAAGCGTGACTCTGTGCCCCACTGATATACATCACTCAAAGCTGAGTTCGTTGCGTTGCCATACAATAAAAATTATCTACGCCACCCCTTGCGCTCCTAAAGTTCAGTTGTTAAGAGGGTATTAATTCCTGGAACCAAAAAACCTTTTAATGGATGCTTTGCTGCGGTAATAACAAACTGTGACTTTTAACGCCAACCCGATATGGCCTGACCCTCTTTCTTCTCAAGACGGAGTCTTTCGTATAAAATCTGTATTCCTTATGACGTGGTCTGCTGGGGCAACTTATGTGAGTTCGGCCAGATATTGTCTGAGTCTTGTCTGTCCGTAACTATATAAAGCAATTACGTGATTAAATTGGAGATAACTCTTTGGGTCCACCTTGAAAGTTTGGCTATTACCCTGCTATCTGAGGCGATAAGGTGATCGACGCGATGATAATGCGTAGGTGCCGGAAGATAAGCAAAAGTATACATGTCCTTCTTCTCTTTAGCACCACTCCACCAACATATTATGGACTCACATGCAAAGAGTCCATGGCTCTCACGATAACGTTGCTGAAATTAATTGGCTCCTGCACATTACGAGGTCTCGAAGGGCCAACAGTGTTAGCAGTATAAATCGGGAGTTGGAAAAAAAAATAAGCTCATTTTTAACATGGCAGTAGGTCAAATCCTCGGCTAAAGTTTCCCCATGTCAGCTGAGAAAGAGTCGTTGCCAGCGAAATATTCTCGGCCACACGCAGCAGGAGTGAGCACCCGAATGTTCAGCCCTCCAAGACGAAAGTCCGCCTATCGACCACTAACTCGTGTGTGTCTAATCGTAGCCTAGAACCAACTGAAGGATCTTATCTGCGCTCTTGTCAAAAAGGTTTTCAATAACTAAACTAAAGAGAGCATAATCTTCTAAACTAAAATTGTAAGCCCTATTTCCCTAGATCTCACCTAGTCTTTTCTGGATGCGGTCTGTGACTTAATATTATTTCTCGGTTCAACTGAAAAAGGCCAGGATGCTGCGTATATTGGCCATTCTCCTACCCTCTTTATTCTCTCATCCCCTAACAAAAACACTGAAACAGAATATCTGTGTAACATTCCTTGATTGCCTCCGTGCCCCTTACTGGCACATCTCCAACTGGTAAGTCCCCGTAAACAGGGTGACTTTTTAAACATCATTGAAGCAGGTAGGAGATTACATTTTGCGGTGACATCTAAATTGAAATACTCCCTTAGTGAACCTTTCCCTTAAGGAACCGAGTGGAAGAAAGCCAGGATGACTGAGGTCCCCCTTCTTTCGGCCTCCGAGTGCAAGAAGGGCAAGGAGTCGTGTTTCGTAGCAATAAGACAAGAGCAGACATACTCAACTCGTCAGACAGAAATTATACATACTATTCCGTATCCCTATATTAGGCTAAATACGACAAATTTTCTTCAATGATGTCCAGGTTAAAGCACTGCTCGGGCGAGTAATATGGTACTCTCTCTATTAATATCGTCACCTTTATGGTGTTTCCGCCATACAGGAAACTCACCGCGAAAGTAGGACTTTGACTGTGCTGGTCGTTAGTTGACATAATCCCAATAGAATATAATCGACAGGCTTATGACCACGCGTCCAGCAAATGCATTCGTCCCCTAAGCCTCTCTCCGAACCTGTGTCTAATAAGGCAAATACTGTCCACGACAAACCCGCATTTTCGCTTCAATCCGCCGTTCAATAAGCCGATATCAGTGTGATATCGATCCGGGTCCCGCCCGTAATCTGATACTTTTTTCATGCGGTCTAACTAGCTGTAAGTATCTCTTGCATAAGTTCTGCTCCCTTATTGTAACTCCTTACCTGTATTATCCTATCTGATCATTAAACACCTGGATTCATAAAACGCAGCCACATCTAACTGTCTACCTAACCAATAAATAACGAATGAAATGTACATTGGGCTATTTCAATGCTGTTCAAACATCAATTAATACAAATTCTGCTCCTCTAACTTCTAGAATTGCCTTTCGTCCTTAATATTTCGACTCTTTCTCGCTGATCTGGATAGAGTTTACTGATGGGATCAGTCATCTGAATCTTGTGAAATTCAATTCGTTAAACTAGCAATCTCAGCAATAACCCTTAAGTGGCTTGAAATAACCTCCTATCTAAATATCTCTTTAGTACGCCGCTCTTCTCAAGTCCTCTTCCTCCGTTCTCTTACCTATGGTACAGTATACATATTATACAACTTACAATAATAAAAACATCCTAAAAGCCCATACAAAAAAAAGAAAATTTTTCTATGGAAACCTCCATATCAGCAACGTTTCTTAATAGGGCAGGACCCTCAAAGAAATTGGGTAAGTTTTGTTTTAAATTCTAGCTCAGTAGGTACTTTTATTCTTCTCAGTTACTTCCCAGCTTATACAAGGGTCTCATCGCTCTATATGTACCTAACATTCATTACTTGCCTCATTATAATTCCATTGAGTGTGAACTGCGAAAATATTGACATCAAAGTTTAGGTACCAAGTATCAATGGCTTCAAAAAAGGGCTTAATATAAAGATTAACTGCTTCTTGTATTATTTTTATTTATTTCAGTTTTGCTTTC
>JABUQX010105216.1:25000-27500 GCA_015478945.1 Trachelipus rathkii
TTGTAAGCACCGGCATACTTGTCCTCACGCGCACATGCGGTGGGTTAATCCCAGCCGAAGGCAAGTTATTCTTTAAACCTTCTCATTATATGTTCTTTCTCTAACATCTTATTAAATTGCGATTATTATGCAATATTTAACACCTTAAATATAAAGAACGAGAGATAGGAGCAGGCTGACACCTGGTGATATCAACCTTGACGGAAACTCGGGTTGCTTTATAATTGTTCCTTGAATCCAACTTTTTTGTTGGAGGATGGCTCAGTTGTATAGCCCCGGGCATATTGTCCTCACGCGCAACATGCGGTGGTTCAATCCCAGAGAAGGCATTAATTCTTTACCCTTCTCATTATATGTTCTTTCTTTAACATCTTATCTAATTGCGATTATTGTGCAATATTTAACACTTAAATATAAATTACATAAGCTTTCGGACACCTGGTGGATATTTTCGCCTTGCGGGAACTCGGTTGCTTTATAATTGTTCTTCTTGAATCCAACTTTTTGGTTGGAGGATGGCTCAGTTGTATAGCACGGGCATATTGTCCTCACGCGCAAAATGCGGTGGTTCAATCCCAGAGAAGGCATTTAATTCTTTAACCTTCTCATTATATGTTCTTTCTTTATATATTATATATATATATATCATATATAATATTATATATATATATATATATTATAGGTATATATATAATATATATATTATATATATAGTATATATACTTACAAATTACAACCGCTCCCAGGAAGAGTCAAGACCCTGTCAGAAGCGTCAGCGCTCTTCTCCATCTTCCTCTATACTCCAGGACTCATTCTTTTCTCAGCTCCCGCATGGACTTCTCAATAAGTCCTCCACCGAGCTCTCTCATCTCTTCCTAGGTCTTCCTTTTGCTCTTGCTCCCTCCGGTCTCCCCTCCATTCTCCTCTTGGCCACTCTCTCCTCATGCATCCTCTCCAGGTGTCCCCACCACCTTAATCTGGCTGAATCCAGCTTATTTAATATAGCTTTCACTCAAAAATAATTCCTTATTCTTTCGTTTCTTTGTCTGTCTCTTCTAGTCTTTCCCACTATCGTTCTCAAAACGTACACCTTCGCCAACTGTATTCTCCTAGATAATCTCTTGTGGTCGAACTCCATGTTTCTCCCTACATAGTAGAATCGGTGTCAACACCCCATCGAATATACCTCCATACTCATTGGTCTCTTTCAGTATGGGGTACACTGCTCTTAAAGCTCCCTCATACTCTATCCTACTTGCTATCTCCTGTACATTTCCAACTTCTCTTCCAAATACTCCACCCAACTTTTTTTATTTCTCCACCATCTTTATCTCAGTCCCTTCCACATTCACTCTCGGCTCTCCCCTCCTTCTCTGCTAACCACAAACTCAGATTCTCCTTCTAAAAAATCGAAAGGACTACTGTTGATTTCTGCTATAACAGAGGTTAATCATAGAATAGCCAGAATAGGGCTAATTCTTAAGATTGGGAAAGTAAATGACCTCAAAAATTAGATAAGAATGAATAAGTATTAAAAGAGGAGGATAAGGTTACTAATCTTAAGGTAATAATAGCAAACCTAACCTCATAGGAGATAGTCTGAGCTACGGCCCGTAGACTACTCTGTCTTTTCTGTGTTCATTATCAGACTGGCCTCTCTAAGTCTATTCACAATCCATGCCACCACCTCTCTCTACCTATCTTCCTCTTCACTCCAGCGAGCCAAGTCATCCGCGTATGCCAGAATATGACAGTCCAAATCTTCTATATTCTCTTCTTACCTTCTTTATCACTACATTCAGATATGCTACAAACAAAATTGGTGAAAACACCTTTTCCTGTTTGACTCCCGTTCTCACCTCAAACCATTCCTTATTCTCATATTCTGTTCTTACATTACATTTACTATTCTTATACAAACTTTCCAGGGTTCCTCTCAACCTTTTATCCACTACATATTCTCTCTCTAGCGCTCTCCACAGTTTCTCCATAGGCAATGAATCAAAAGCTTTCCTCAGATCTATGAAAGCTGTAAATGCTCGTTTATTATATTCCCATACCTTTTTTAACGTAATTCTCAAGGAGAACAAGAGATCCGTCGTGCTTCTGTTCTTTCTATATCTGTGGTGCTCTTTCCCCAGTCTGGCTCAACTACCATTCTCAGCCTTCTCTCTAGTTTTCCCTCATATGTTTTTGCCAAGTGGTCCAACAATGATATTCCCTTTAGTTTTAATTTTATTGTTTTCAGAATTTTCTACTGTAAATTTTATATATTTGTATATTTTATTAATAAAGTTTAAAATTGTGTCTGTATTTATTGTCATTGGTAGAACAGCGAACACATCATCTACGTAGCGTAGCCAGAAGATTTCGGGAAATTTAAGGAAGATATGATATTTTTCTATAAGCTCCATAAATATGTTGCTAACTATCTGGCTACGCTACGTAGATGATGTGTTCGCTGTTCTACCAATGACAATAAATACAGACACAATTTTAA
>JABUQX010105217.1:5000-14342 GCA_015478945.1 Trachelipus rathkii
TATATATATATATATATATATAGGTAATTACGTTTGGCTCGATAGATTTTCCTGATTCACTATTTAGAAAAACATGTCAAAGAAAAGACGGTGAGAAATCTGTGGACCGATAATGAACTGTCGGAGAAGAATTTCTATGGAAAAGCTCCAAAGAACAGTGCAGACGCAAGAAAGGGGCTTATTCTGGAGTAATTAGTTGCCATTAAAGGTAAATCGGTATTACTCAAGTGTGTGTTATATGTTGTGCTTACTGTTATACAATATTCTTTATGAAACAAACTTCACTCCTTGTTTTTACTCCTTAGAATCATTTTCCAAGAGGCTCGAAAATGTATTCAAGCAAGAGCATGAATGCTGTACAGCTGAAAAAAAATGAACAAATTTATTACAGAAAATTTGTGATTCCAGAAGATTAAAGACAAGGAAATCCTTATTGTACAATGTAGTGAATCAGGTGCGTAAATTTCCTTTCATTTTTTAGTAAAATAAATTAAAAAATATTGCAATATTTTCACTTAAGTTAAATGTGTTGCTTAAAAATTAAAAGCTATGGTATATCAGATGTGAAAATAGAAAGTGCTTACAATTAAACATCTCATATTTTCTTTAATGTTATATGTGAGTTTTTATAAGACGTTTTGTTTTAAACTTAGAGAAACGAAAACACGCATCAAAACCCGATGTTTCTATCATATAGATATGACATATATATAATATCATATATTATATATATAGTTAATATATATTAATAATATATATTATATATTCATATATATATTTATATATAACTATATAGTATATATATAACTATATATAGTATTAATATATATATATATACTATATATACTATATATATATATATATATATCATATATATATATATAATTATATTATTTAATTTTACAAGTAGTGGTAGTTAAGTTTAGTCCATGCTATAAACTCCTTCTTGTTGTGTTTTCCCCCTATCATATAATAAAACCTTAAGGAGGGGGAGGGGTTTTTCAAAGGAGAAGGGGCCCTCCCGGCCCCCGTGAAGCATCCACACACGCGGAAACAGAAAAGTAAGAAGAAATATTGACATAAGCGAAAAGAAGCCCAGCCTTACCGCCCCTTTATACCTATTAGTGAGAACTTGTCGAGTCAGACAAAGTCCAACCCTAGAGGCTTTCACCGAAACTGCGACGGACGCCTCACTATCACGGCACTATGTCAAGTTGTAATGTGGTTCATCCCCTGAAGCAGGTGGGCCATAACGCATACCCCTCACAAACCCTACCATCGCACTTTCCTATTATGCACCTTTATTCTCGCTCTGCAAACACTAATATTCTCTCCTTCCACGACATTCTTTAATGACTCATAAACTCTGTGCGTTACCAGCTGTCGATTCCCAACACACTCACCATTATACATCCGCTTAACCAACCGACTGCTCATTCATCCTTTCCAACATGACCAAACCATCTTAAAGCTTATTTTCCATTTATTCTCTCATTTAACCCTTTCTTTACACCTCACACAAAATCTCTAATACGTTCATTCCCAATTTTTTCAATTCTTCTCACACCTAACACGCCCCTAAGATTGTCTCCATCTGAACACATTGAAACTTTAGATCTATACGTCTTATTCCAGACCATAGTCCACCACTACTATACATTAACACGGTAACAAACATTTCCTCATGTAAGGCCTAGCGCACTCAGACTTAGTTCCTTTACATCTACAACGATTTAATTCACCAGCCACCTTCCTGCCATTCACAACTTTCTACTACAATAACTCTGCACAATCCGTTCCATTTCATCCACATGTATCCTATAATATATTATATAACTCAGACACATATGGTTCCATCTCGCTTCACACATCTAAAAAACTTCACCGAGCGAAAACTGAGAGTCTCTCTACTCATTTACCATAAAACTTACTCGTTATCTACGGTTTACTTTTCAACTCCTTCCTTTTACACCGCCTGGCCAAATCGATCTACAGACCAATACTCTCAAACTCTCTTCAGATTCATCCACACAAACCCAAATCATCCGCATAATATAGGTAGGGAGCAACATAGAGTCTCATCTCCATTTTCCATCATTCCAATACCATTTCCTGCCACCCCCATCTCCTCTCGGTCTCTCATCTGCGATACAAGTATCATCTCTCTCATCTCATGATATATCATATAGTATATATATATCTATATATATATATTATTATAATATATATGTATATATATATTATATATATGAGTAATATATATGAATATGAATATATATAATGTATAATATATAAATTAATTAATACTATAAAATCTAAATATGCTAGCACCAAGGGTAAGGTCTATGATAATAGGTCCAGTAAAGGAAAATTCAGAATGAAGACACAAGATTGAGCATATTTTCTGGCGAAGTTTTTAATCGTGTAGGACAAGGGTCTCCAAAGATTTTAGCCTAAGGGCCTCAATGACTCCTCCACTATGTCCCAAGGGCCAAGACCTAGCTTGCTCATCGTACCAAGGTTTGAATTCGAAGCGACAAGTGAGATCTGATATATATATTATAGTATTATAGTGCGACTTGTGTGTTTTGTAACTATAGTTTCTTAGTGAAAATACAGTGTGTTTAATTGTGAGTGTTTAATTTAATTAAAAGTGTCGTAAAGATGCATTCTAATGCGGGCCGGATTGTGTTCCTCGCGGGTCGGGTTTGACCACGGGCCGTATTTTGGAGAACTAGTGAAGGGCATAAATTTAAACATTGAAATACATTTAAATTTAAAAATTAAAATTAAATTAGAAATATATATATATATATATATATATATATATATATATATATAATATATATATATATATATATATATATATATATGTATTTTATTATATATATATATATAATAAAAATTTCTTAAACAAATATGGAGGGATATTATAGCTAATATAATATATCTATATATACAAATATATATATTTAATAGGAGACCTCATTATTATCCAGTGTTGTATAGTTATATAAAAGAACTGTGTTCAACATTTTTCTGCCTTATTCCATAATAATTTGTAGTAATAGTCATATAAGTATGATATATATATATATATATATATATATTATAATGATATACTCAGTAATATATATATAATATTACTATATATCATATATAATATATATATATATATATATTATTATACTATATATATACTATTTATATATATATTATACCTCAGATATAAAATTGTCTTATTAATATCAAAAATGTTTTCATTATTTTTTGGGCCTATTCATAATCAATTATCCTAGTATATAGAAATGTTGTTGTGGTTGTCTATGGATTATTATTATTATTATTATTATTATTATAGTTATATTGTTATTATTATTATTATTATTATTATTATTATATTATTATTATTCATTATTATTATTATTATTATTATTATTATTATTATTATTATTATTAATTATCTCCTCCTCTCCCAATTATTGGGGGTAAGGTTGCCTAACAAACACCAGAACAGAAAAGTAGTAGAAGAACATGGCGTAAGTCTAAAAAAAAAATAACCCATTTTCCCGTTCCCTTTATACCCCCAGCAAGAACTCGTCGCCGTCAGAAAATCCACTGTGAGGCTTCATGGGGCCACGACGGACCTTCACTGTGGTATCTCGTCAATTAAGGTTTCATCCCTTGGACCGAGTTGGTCTCGAGCCATGCCCTCTATACCAAAACGCCGCCATTCACCTCCTGTTTTATGCAACCATTCTACATCGCCTCTGCCAATCACAATTCCTCTTCATTAGACAATCATTCCATCACCATCCCCTCAATAAACTTTTATTGGTGAGAATGCTTTGCATTCATAAAAAAAAATCCACCGTAGGGTTTCATAACAACGCAACAGGCATTCACTGTGGTTCATCCACTAGGCGATGGCCGTAACCATACACCTTCACAAAAGTAACAATTCTCTTGTTTCAACCACATTCACGTTCCATTCTTTCTGACAATATTTTACTAAATCAATCAACCTTTTCTTCAGTCTTCCAACCAGTCGATTTGTTATTCATTCAACACTATGCATTGGCTTAGCCAGCCAGCCAACCTCCATTCACTCTTTCCTCATGATCAAACCATGTTAATAAACTTCTATTTATTCTCTCATTTTCCTCCTCCTTCCCATCACACAACTTCCTTATAACTTTTCTTTTTTTTTATCAGTTTTACCTTTAATCTAAAAGTAATGTTTATCAAATAATGTAACATTTTCATTTCAATTACCTGATAGAATTTGGATCCTTTACTTTTTTCATAATATTTCCATGAACCCCAAAAATAATGGCATTTACAAGAGACACTCCAGCCATTGGGGACGACATGCCCTTGTAAAGACCTCTGGCGGATTCGGATTTGAGTGTCTGGTTGAAGCAATCCCATGTTCCACGGTATTTTGGATTAAATGCGTCTTGTGTTTGTAAGCGCACTTTTATTGTATCAAAAGGATCTACAGCTATAGCCACTCCTGCTGCTCCTCCAATACAGCCAGCACAAACTCTAAGCCATATTGTACTTTCCCATATATCTCTCTTGTGACCTCTACGCCTGGAGCCAATCCTAACAATCTCACTCAGCTTTCATCTTCTGATTCGTTCGAGCTGCACAAAACCTATAATCATCAGCATTCTTACAATAGACAAGGTATCCTCGACTCGCTTTCTCTACCACACTCTCACAATCGTAATTTTCACAGTGAGTGCCGACTAGGATTTATCGCTTCATAAACAAGACAGTATGAATAGTGGTTTAGTTTGTCTAGCCCAACTGAGGTACGACTTTCAAGCATTAGTCTTAAAAATACCTTTCTTTGAAGTTTTCAAAAGGGTCGACGAAGCTAAAATTTATCAAACCACAAGCAAAGTTATTAGCCCAACTGAGGTACAGACTTTCAAGCATTTCTCTTAACGAAATACTCAGCATATATATATGTATATATCTATATAACCTATATATATAGACATTATATTAGTAAATTATTATATATATATATATATATATATATATAGTGATATTATATATAGTATATATATATATATATATAATAAATTATATATATATATATATACTATATATGTATATATAAAATATATATAGTATAATATATATTATATATATATATTATCACGTATGTATTTAATATAGCGTATATACCTTATATATTAGTAATATATATATTCTATTATATTATTATTAATATATTAATATTTAATAATAATATTTAATATAATACATATATATATATATATTTTTATATATATAGTATAATATATAATTTACTATATTTTATATATTATTATATATATTATATATATATATATATATACATATATTATAATATAATACATTATATACAATACATAGTATGATAATCTTTCTGAGAGCGGGATTTAGTACCATGACAAAATATTGGCGGGTTCGTACTGGTTATAGGTTAGCTTTTAATTAAGTTTTCATCGATCGCCTTACATTGAAAAATTACGTAATGGATCTTCGCATTATATTTAATGGTATCAAAGGTACACACTTGGAATACCCTGGAATAAAGGGCAATTTGATAACTGGTTAATGCTGGATAATTCCAAGTAAATGGCCCAACTGGTGCGGTGCTGGAAAAGGTAAGGAGTATTCGCCCTAGGATTCGCAGGAATAATGCGGGTACCGATCTGGTTCTGCCTAGGTAATTCCAAGGTGACCCAGCTGGAAATGACGACTGGTAACATGTGCAGGAAAGGTAAGGATTTCGACTGGGATCCCAGCTGAAATGTGAGTGTTCGTTACTGTTCTGCTAGATAATTCCAGGATAACCCAGCTGGAAAATTACGACTGGATTTGAAAAAAACTGAAATTGACTTGGATCCGCTGGAAATAAATGCGGGTTCGTCCTGGTTCTGCTGGATAATCCCAGTACGACCCAGTTGGAAAATTACGACTGGATTTGAAAAAAATCTGATTTAAAACACAGACAAGGTCATGCGAAAATTGAACGCTGAGGTTCACTGGAAAGCATTGCCACAGGTACCAGCTGATCCGAGTTGGACAACTTGTGCTGGAACCAGTTAAAAAAATTTTTGCTGGGTAAGATTCGCAAAGTAACCAAATATAGTATTATGCGGATGCAGAATTATTATGCAGCATCATATCAAAGAAATCGGAACAATAAAGGAAAGATAACTTCAAATATTTAGAGAAAGAGATCAAAAGCCACGTAAAAATGAAAACCGAAAGTAAGTTATTTCGGTAGATAAAAAGAAGATAAAATATATGGAGACATAGAAGGAATTTTAGATACAGCTAGGTTGTACAGAAGAGCTTTGTGATGGAAGAGATAGCTTAAGTAGGATTGATCGGAGTTAAGTAGTACGAGATAAAACATTCAAGAGAAAAAGACAGTATGAAGTTGGGTGGGTTTGGAGAAAGTAGTATGAAGGCATAAAAAGTATGATATACCTATGCGTCAATTAGGAAATCATATATTTTTTATTAAATAAGTAATTAGAGGAGATATAACCATGGTGGTAGATTGGTAGAGAAACTATGGAAAGATGAAGATAAGTGTTGATATGGGAAAACAGAAGGGTTTATTTTTGCGAGTTAGTTTAGAGACCTTAGAAATAAACAGTTATAGATAAGACGTACAACCAATAAAACATATCATAATAGTAAACTTATAAAGGTCATAAGAAAAAGAAATATTTGGCTTTTGGTAACGTTTGAGAAAAACTGAATCTATAAACCAGAGGGAAGGAAGAGGAAACTATGGAAATTACTACATCTTCAGTTTGGACATGGACATGGAATAAGATACTTAAATTATGAAGGATGCTACGAGATGATAACATTCTATATTGACATATGCAAAAAACTGAGAGATGTTATCTGTGACACTTTGCTCACTCATGCGCCACCATCGATTAGAAGTTAACACTCAGGTAAGATGATTTTAAAAAAACAAAAAAAACTTACATACAATTATTTTTTCCATTTTTTTTTTTTTCTTAAGGAAGATGTATTTGTGAATTGGGCCTTTCTGTTTTTGTTTCACTTATAGAATATATATATATATACATCATATATATTAATATATAATCTATATATTATATATTAATATATATATATATTATATACCTATATATATATATATATAATATATTATATATATACTTATATTATAATATATATACTATATCAAATAAGATCGATTTTTTCCTGGCCCTTTTTTTCGTAAATGGGGCCGGTTTTATGTGCGCCACTCTGCATATATATATAATAATACCTATATAGTATATATCTATATATATATCTATATATATATATATATATATACATATATATTATATATATATATATATATATATATATATATATATATATATAATATATATTATATATATATATATATATATTTATCATACCTTCTTGGGCTCAATGAGCTTTATCAATTGGGGCACTTAGTTTGAAGATCCACAGGATTCTCCCATCATGCTCCTCTCGCATTTCATTCTTTAAGCGTTTCTTCGTTTCAGCTCCTTCTGAGGCTTTGTAAGCCTTGTATATATATATATATATATATATATATAATATTATTATATAATATATATATTATTATATATATATATATATATATTATATAATTATATAGTATATATATAGTATACTATTATATATATATATTATATATTAACAGTCATTATTATTATATATTTGTAAATTTTGTGTGAAATAAACCATCAAAATATTTAAATCGGTACTGCGAAACCGGATGCTTGGAACCGCAATGCGGTCGGGGATTAGAACACCGCCTTGAGTCATTAGATTACTAGAAAACCTGATTTTCTTTCAGATAAACATTTCTTGCTTGTGTTTATGACAATCGTACTCTATGATTATTTAAATTTTTCAATACAAATTTATAATATATTTTTACTTCTTCTCCTAAAAAAAAACAGAGCAATGCTGTCCGCAAGAAAAAGGTTTTCATAATTTTATAATGATTTTCCTCTTTCCCCAAGCTTTTGAAAATGGGCGAAATATTCTTAGTT
Source organism: Trachelipus rathkii (assembly GCA_015478945.1). NCBI lineage: Eukaryota > Metazoa > Arthropoda > Malacostraca > Isopoda > Trachelipodidae > Trachelipus > Trachelipus rathkii. The sequence continues at coordinate 13,091 of JABUQX010105217.1, forward strand.
TATCATGCAAGGTATTCGGACGGATTTTTGAGCTTCAAGAAATATTGTTCCAAGCAAATACCAAGATCGTAACCTTGGTATCAAGAAATTAATTTCCTTTTCACTTTAGAGAAGAGAAATGTTAAGTGAACTGGTTAAATAGATAGTAATGCGATTGGGATTATATCAAATTGGGTTGCACGGGAATTGCTTATATACTATAATAATATATATAATATATATAATAATATATTATGTATATACTGATATATATATATATAATATATAAATATATAGCTATATATATATATATATATATCTATATCGATATATAATCACTATATATATATATATATGTGTATATATCTATATATGTATTATATATATATTATATATTATATTATATATATTATATTATATAATATTATATATATATATCAGTCTATATATAATTATTATATCTATATATATAGTAATAATATATTATATATATATGATATATATATATATAATAATATAATGGGAGAGACTAATATTGACTTAAAAAAAAGAAATTTAACATACCAACACTCCATTCATCGAATTCTTTTTGGAGAATTGACACGAAGGAAAATTTCTGCGGTTAGTTGCTGCCATAGAACAGGGGTCTCAAATCTTTTCAGCTCATGGGTCTATATGATCTCTTTTTAATTGCTTATATTATATATATATATATATATATTATTATACCTATTATATATCATATATATACTATATATATATTATATTATAATATATATATCAAAATATATATAAGTATTATATATATATAAATATATGATATAATATATATTAGAGGCTAGTAGGTCCTGGATGGTCTGTGCTGTCTCTATGTGACAGGTTTGGCTTCTAATCGGGTGCGTCGTGTGTGTGTGCTTGTGTGAACGGCCCTCGTGGCCGGGGCACGGACGTGAAGCACTAACATAGTGAAACAACATCAGAATAAGCAACGCTGAAAAATCAACGTACCCATCACAATATCGTAAAATTATTGCACATGTACGTGTTCGTCACATTTACATATATATATATATATATATATTAGATAATTTATATTATATGGATGTTATATATATTTATATATTATATATATATTATATATATATATTATATATTTACCTTTATTATCAATATGATACTATATAATATAGCAGTATCATAATCTATATATAATCTTATAATATATGCGGACATTTGCTCTCTGACATATGAGATTTCTTCTTTCTTCTTACCT